>OVBE01000016.1:0-90566 GCA_900406425.1 Iberis pinnata | reverse complement strand
CTACCTAAAATGGATGCAAAATAAAGCTATAAATATGCTAAAATACAAGTATATCACCCGACGCCATGTACATACCATAATTATTGAGATTACGGTTATGTTAAATTAAAATTATATAAATTTTAATAAATTTATAATATTTACATAAATATTATATTTTATTATTTATAACTTATTAATTTGTAATTATAATTTTGCTTTTGTTATTATAAATTTGTAATTTAAATTTATATAAAGGTACATAATCATCAAAAATCATAAAAAATTCCTAATTACTAAACATCCAAAAAAAAAAAAAAAATTACAAAACCCTAAATATTATTAAATCATAAAAAACCCCTAAATCATCTAAAATCATAAAAACCCTAAATCATCTAAAATTATCAAAAACACCCTAAATAACCTAAAAACCTTTCAAATCTTCTAAAGTCATCAAAATCCATCAATTACTAATCACAAATACATAAGAAACTCAATGAATACATAATCTAACAATTTTAATCAATCTTAAAACCCCAAATACATCAAAAATCACCATTATCTTAAAACCTAAAACTTCTATTCTAATTTTTGAAAACCCTAAATCAACGTAAATCTAAGTAAAAATTTCTATGATGGATTATTTGGTAGGTGAGCCATGTGGATTTGATGAAGAAATGGCCGGATTTGGCTCAGAATTGCCAAAAATAACAAAACTCGCCGAAAAGCGCGTGAAAATAAAGAAGAAGCTTTTAATTTTTGAGTATATGCTCAAAGATTATCGACGGACCTATCCATCAGTAATTCATCAGTCCATAGTAATTCCATCAGTATTTACTCAAAAATGGGGTTTAAGGATTCATTTAGGGTTTTCGTTTTGAAAATGTCGTGTTAGGGTTACGATTACAAACAAATGATAACATATATAGTATCCTAATGCATTTTTAAGAAAAAAATAATTGACAATTCATATATTGTCGTTTACTAATTATATCGTTAAACATCTTACAAGTTCATAAACCATTTTGATTACAACAATCATATAGAATGAAGTTTCATATTTTTTTTTTCGTACACTTTCTTTAAGTGGTTATGATATTGAAACATGAATCAATTGATATTTTATTATGTTAATTAAGGTTAAACATATTGTAGAAAAATAATATAAATATATTTAAGGCCTGAAATCCTATATTCGGTTTATTGATGGCAACTGACGGATGGTCATAAATCCGCCAGTAAGAAAAAAAATACATTTATAAACTTTTTCGTATATGAATATTTATAAGTTTATAAATTTATAATTTTATTTATCTTAACATATATATAAGTTTTAATATAAAATTTTAAAATTCTGTAAATATATGTAAGTTTCAAAGTTCAAAATACTTTAAATTTTTTTTAATATTATAATTCTTTAATTATATATAAGTTTTATATTATATAAATAAATATAAAATATTTATCGTCTGTCAATACTGTGTCCATAATCCGTCAATTACTAACTTTTTAATTTAAAAAATCTTTTCTTTTTTATGGAATGCCACGAGAATTTGATTTTGGATTTTTGTATAACTTTTTTTTTGTCAAGATCACTCTTTTATACTCTAAAAAATTGAATGAACATTCAAAAAAAAAATATAACATATTGTTAATATTACAAAGCATTTGCTGGTTCTACTTGAAGGACAATGAATAATCTGATGATGAAGAATCTTTGCCTTCTTCAAATTTGCTATCCGACTCATCATGTATGCCAATATTGAAATCATCAAACATTGTGAAGTCGAACACAAAATTGACGTCCATTGAAGATTGGATTTTAGCTAGTGAACCATTTCTAATTGGTTGTAATGGGTCATGTTCTTAAACACATTCTATAATACCTCTAGGATTTATTTGTGTCACCGTTATCTAAGGATCATTCCTATCTGTTTTGCGTGGCTACTGAATGAAAGATACCTACACATTTGGAAAATAAATATAATTTATAGATGTTATAATATATGTTATTGATTTAAAGGAATATTATACATGATCCACCTGTGAATGAAGGGATCATATTTTCAAGTTTTCTTCACGAATGTATTGATGTGATGTCAAATTTGTCTACTTTGACGCCTTTAATCACACATGATGACAACACATCGCAAGCTCGATATCACTGAGTATAGAATCTCCAATATCTCATAAAGAAGTACATTGTACACAACATCTCTGGAATTAGACAATATACCATGGTCTAAATGATTCGTGAACCTTGAAGGTGAATCATCTCGGGCAATACCTGGGGTAGAACGTAGCATTGTTGTTTGGCCCGTTTGCGAGTTTGAGCAACCATGATGGTGATAGTCGATCATTGGATGTTTCGCTTCGAACCTATATATACATTAGAAAATTATAAAAAATTAGTTAAAAATTTAAAATTGAATTACATCAAAATCATAGACTTACGAAAAATTTGCATCCACATATGGAAATCATTTTGTTTATGTGCTTCTAGTTTGTCTTTGGATTTATCCGTGAAGTAGCCAAAGAGAATTTTTATGTATATCCTAGATGGTTTTAAGATATACACGGTATGTAAACTATATAGTTATAAGTTGCAAGATTAATGTATTCACGTTCACCTTTTATACCCCAAAATATCTTCACAATTACTGAGGATATACATATATAAATGTATCCACTCCTCCTCTGTAAGTCGAAGAGTCTTTCTTTTCCGCTAATTCATCCAATTTGTTAGAACACGCTTGGGACATAAATAAGATACATAAAATGTTAACCACCATCGTCATGTCGAGTTGTTCTATGAGTTTTTATCCGAACATCTCTTGGCAAGTAATATTCTGGAAAATTTGCAGTCTCTTCATTGTTGCTCAGTGCTACAATAGAATCCTCGACTTTGCTATGATTTTTGACATTTTTCTTCAAAGGGAACATGTACCTCTCGATCGCGGTACTGAATCGGTCCACCTAGTGATGCTTCATGAGGAAGGTGAATTGATAGATATTCTCCAAGTCGCAAAAGAATGTGGAAATAACAATAAGTGTCATTTGGCTAATGTCATGAAAGAATGCCCCAACCGCTTTATTTTTAAAAAAACATATAAGTAATCAATAATCAAAACATAAAAGTAAATTGTACAAAAATGATTTAATTAATACCTACAATGGCTTTGTGAACATCTTTTGGAAGGAGATGCGCAAATGAAAATGGGAGAAGGCGTTGCATCACTACATCAAAATCATGGCTCTTCATTCCAATGAATTTTCCTTCTCCGATATCAACACAATTCCGGAGATTAGATGCGTATCCATCAAAAAATTTGACCCTCTGAATAATCCAATCAAAGAATTCATCCTTTGCATTCTTAGATGATATAAATGAAGGAATTAGAGATCTTCCATCTTCTGTGAGGTGAAGCTAAGAACGAGAACAAATGTTTGGCAAGTCTTATCTAGACTTCAAATTTTGTTTGGTCTTCCCTTGGACATTTAGCACGGTGTTCATTATGTTGTCAAAGAAGTTTTTCTCAATAAGCATGACATCTAGAATATGCCTCAACAAATGGTCTTTCCAATAAGGCAGATCCCATAATTTGTTTTTGTGTGTGCCAATTACGACTGTCTCCATAACCATCAACATTGACATGTCCATTCCCACCAACATTAGCTTCAACAGTCCTTTCAATACCAAACTCTTTCATTTGGTTTAATAGATACGTGCCATATAATTCAAGTGGTGGACCTTCAGTACATCTCTTCTTAGTGAATAATGAAGCATATCTAGGATATGGATGACCTGGGGGAAAAAACGTTCGGTGACAATCAAACAAGCATGATATTTTTCCATTTTTCAGCTGGAATGAATTGGTTTTATCATTACAATATGGACATGCTAGTTTCTCGTGTGTTGGTCATCCAGATAACATATCATACGCTAAAAAACCGCTTAAAATTGGCATAAGAACTACACGCATCTTAAAATTTTGTTGTAGGGACACATCATATACCTCTTCCCCATGCTTCCATAATGTCTTCTACTAAGATATTAATGATTGAAAAACACATCAAGCACTCATTTAGGATTATCTGGGCAAGGTACAGGAACAAATAGAATTAGAAATAGATGGTGGAAACTTGTAAGGTGTCACGATGATCTTTCTTCTCATACGCAAAATCCAGATAAGTAGACTGAAAATGACACAAAGCTTCTGCATCAGAAAGATAAGTAATCTCTCCATCAAATCCATGCTCAGGAAGCCATCTCATTCTCGTAGTTATTCTCTCAGACTGATACAATCTCTTCAGCCTATATGTTAGTGGAAAATACCACATCCTTCTTTAAGGCACTGAAACTCTACCGCATGTTCCCTTATACCTTGGTTTGCGACAATATGAACATCTCGTTTCTTGTTTGCGGCGCCTCCAATAGATCATACATTTGTAGATGCACATATCTAAATGGCAATCGAAGCCCTGAAACAAGTTTTTGTATCTTGTAATAGAACCCGGAGCAATCTTATCCTCTGACAAGATATCCTTCATAAAATAGACTATTGCGTCAACACAACCCTCATCCAAATTATAGTATTTCTTTATCCCCATCAACCTACTTGCAAATGATAAAGACGAATGACCATCTCTATATCCTCTATATAATGGTTGATTTGTTGCATAGAACATACCAAAAAACCGTCGTGCTTCTAAATTAGGTTCTTCATTTGAAACATGCGTTGACTCTATATTTTCTCTATAAACATCATTAATCATTTGTAATGTACCAACCCTAAAATCTAATTTTGGTGTAGGTTCTTCTGTCCTAACGGCCAATGGTTTGCTATATGTTGGGGTCAAAAACGGTCACGACAAAATTAATGCCTCATCAAGTCGCCACAATCCCAATCGAAGGAACATGTTAACTAAAGAAATAAATTTTTGAGGAAAGGCACATCGATCTTCGAAAAATTAGGCAACCACCTCTGTACTCTTTTATGCTGATACGGTTTTATCCCACCGGGTTTTCCTATCGCTAAGGTTTTAATGAGTTAAGATGGTTCGCTTACGACTAACGTTCTCGGAAAATTAAAGAACACGAAAAATACGTTTCAGAACAAAGACAAGCATGTCAAAATTTTTACGATAAACGTTTCAGGCTCCGAGCATTATTTATAGGATATACGAAAACATGGATGCTAAACGCACAATCATCATAAAATCCTTTCGTATAAGTTTCAATCGTAAAAAATGATGACGACTAACTTAAAACACCGATGATTATCTCGACATTACGATCAAAAGTTTCATTATCCGTAGTAGTCGTGAGAATGTATTCGTGCCGTTTAATCATATGAAGCGGTAATGGCTAAATTGTCGTCTTACGAACGACCGATTCTCTGATAGGAATCGTAAAATTGCGTAAACCGCATAACGGCTTGATGAGGCCTAAAACAAGATAGACGACCCATTTGAAATTCTAGGTGAGAATTCGATCCAAGTATGATTATGGTCACACCTTGTTCTGCAACCCATAAAGAAATGGACAGAATGCAGAAAAGGAATGTTCTTGGAGAAGAAAAGGAAGATTTACGCAGAAAAATCGGGGACCGAAAAGGAAGGTGGACCAACCCTGAAGCCTATACAAGAGAGAGGAGTAGGAAGAGACGGGAGATTTTGAATTCTACGCACCAAAATACTTAGAGCATTATGTTATTTTCCGAGTTTATTAGCGAGCTGCGATTCAACTAGGTTTAATAGTCTTAGGTTTTCGTACTACAGGATTAGCCCACAACTTACATAGACAAGGCTTATAATATGTTGTGAAACGCTCATACAATTCGGAATAAAACACCTTTTTCTCTCTTTTCGAATTTTCAATCTTGTATTTTGTCCATCATTTTCGTGTTCTGGTTTTATACGTTTTGACTAACAGAAATCCGAGATCTCTAGAAAGTTAGAGTTATCTCTGATTTTCTGTAACTAACGGAAATCGACAGTGCGAATCTCGGTTCCCACACTATCGCTACTACAACCAACAATATCAGGTCTTTTTCGAGGTGAATACCAAATCTTATAATCCGACATAAAACCATTGCAATACAAGTGATTCCATACCATAGTAATCCTGATATTATTAGAATTCTGACATAAAGAAAATGGACATGTTAACTTATGACTGCTTTGTGCCCGAGGTTGACGACATGCTAAGTCCATGAAATCCGCAACACCACGTGCATATTCATCGTTCAAAAGCTTTGTGTCTTCATTCATCCTTTCACCATCCATCCATGATCGAAAATAGGGAGTGGACATTTTTATAAGTGTGTGTGTAAGTTTGTGAATGGAGAGTTAGTATTTTAGTTTTTATATAAATTTTTACTGAAGGATTGCTACGAACTTGTCCATCAATAATATATAATATATTCGTTGGAAATGGCTTTAAATGACTAGTTTGTACGGTAAAATTTACTGATGAATATATTGACTGATGTGTCTATGTGTCTGTCAATAATTTCTCGTCAATTATTCGTCAGTAATTACTGACGGATGGATGCCGTCACAAAATTGTTAATAAACCGTTGGTAATTACTGACGGACGTGTGTCCGTCAAACTATCCGTTAGTAATTTTCCTATTTTTTGTTAGTGATATTTTGCTCAAAAATTTAGTTACTACATTAAATTTTACTTTATAAAATTAAAAAATTGTTTACTTCATATATTTATTAGAGAAAGAAAGAAGAAGGAAAAAAAGAAATCCCTCCCCAAAATGTTCTACAATGTTTTTTTTTTCTTTTTTATGAAGCTCTTTAGCTTTCACCCACTAGTTATTGGCCTATATGAGATTCTTTTTGGACTAATTAACTGAATAACCAATTTATCTACGTAAATAAAAATATAATACTTCATTGATTTAAATTAGGTAATTAAAATAGAGTATTTTTGTATATTGGATACTTTTTGTTTTTTTTTTTAATTTGAAAGTAGGTATTTTTGTTTTAAAATTTGGGGAATAGATACTTTTGTTTTTTATTTTTAAAAATATATATTTTTGTTCATTGGCATGAACCATTCATCGTTCACACAGACAATTCACCATTCACATAAACCATTTATTATTCACACAATCAATTCATCATTCACAAGAACAATTCACATTAAAAAACTTTTTAGTTTCCTATTACCCAATTTTTTCATTAAAGTAACCTACTTGAACTACAAAACACATACTTATTTCCACACCTAGTTTTGGAACCACATTACTAGTCTTTCATCTGACCTTCATGGTCGTATGATTGTTGGGACTTGAGACGTTTTCAATATTCCTTCTTTTTCGGTTTTAATGGCCGCTGAGACATGAAGGTAAATGACTTTGATTTTCTTTTATCTGATGCAACACGTCAATAAAATACCCAAAACGACGTTGTCAGTCAAATTTCAAAGTCTTAAACACGTTGCATGCAACTCAAGTACAATAAAGTTTTAGACATGTCATCTACGCTAGCAGAGAGAAAAATATCTTCGTTTTTCCTTGCCGCACCATAAAAATTCTGGTTTTCTTTTTTTGTTAAACTTTTTTAAAAAACAATTTTTTGTCGTCTTAATTATTAATAATAAAATATAGAGTTTTAACTTGATAAAATAGAAAAGGCCACAAATTTTGATACTAATAGCTCCAAATTTCAAAAGATGCAAGTCCGAAATCCAGAAGATAAATATAACATACAATGCTAAGACAAAGAGAGAAAGACATGCGAAAAATTAATAAAAGTAGTACAAGAACCGATTCAGAGAAGCAATTAGAAGGAAAACCAATTTTGACACCAAGGCTAAAGAACCCCTACTTCAAATCCATCTCGTAACTCCAAACGAAAAACCAAACGAAAATTACCTCCAAATATAATCCTCCTATGACGAATAATAGTACCTCACAACCGATGAGCGTATAGACCTTTTTAACGGGCATAGGAATCCCATATTACAGTAGGAGACCTAAAGAAAACCAGAGAGAAGGCGGGGTCGAAACTCTGAATAGAGAAGACAGTTAATGCGAAAAAAAAATCTCACAGAAAAAGAAAATCGATCATGCCTAAACATTTACAGACAAGGAACGGAATCCCAACAGAAATAGCCAACCTCCAAAGATGTTGACTAAAGATCAAAAACTGCAAAAAGAACAACCTGAGCTAATAAACCAAAAGGAAGCGAAATCACAAACCACGAAATGAAACTTGCATCCAATACAAATAACACAGCCACACAGTTAGCCTAGGAAGAAACCACAGAAAACTGGAGAAACTCTGAACCGATGTACACCAAACATAAGGCACGCTCACACCCATGTCAAACTACAACAATCGAGAACCAAAGGACTTACAGAGATCAGAAGTTCACTGGAGAATACCAGACCACCGGGAGCATAGAGGAGCAACTATGGGAGAGAAACATAGCCATCACAGAGTAGAGAGGGCAGGTTGATGAGAAGACAGAGAACCATACCGGAAGGATTATACGAAACCGACAACCAGAAGGTTTTGGCAGTTTCTACTCTAACCTCGACTCCATATCAGTCGACCACCGACCTAAGACCACTCGACCACACCAGGACAAGACCGCGAAAACATGAAGATGAAAAAGACTGAGAAAGACATAAGAAAAATATAAGAGGAACACCGTTGAAACCGGACGCTACCACCGGAGCAAACTTTTCGGATATAGGGTTTGTGATAAAAGAGTGATAGGAGTGAAACGATAGACTTTTAAAAAAAAACTATACTCTACATAAAGAACTTTTGCAAGTAAATAGATTTAATTCTTTCTATGGTTGTTTATTGACGACACACAAATAGTAGGCCGGACATCACCCGGCTAATTTATTAGTCTAAGGAAGAAAATTTTTTTTGTCCTTTTTTAAATATAAAATTTTTTGAACTCCTTTCTTAATTACTTTTAGACCTTTTTCCTTCTACTTATTTAGGCTCTAAAGGAAACTTCAAAGCTGAGCAAAACAAAAAACTCAACCTAAACACCAAAACCTATGCCAAAACCGACCTCATATTACGTCCAAAACTAAAGCCCACAAAGATCACTAAAATCAGCCATTACCGAACTGAAACATATAACCCCACCACAACCACCAAAAGAAACCATCCAGACAACAAAGAACAAGGAATGAGAAAACCTCAAACCTTAACTTCGCAGTTGGGAGTGTAGGAGGCCTTGTGACACAACCATGTTGACAAGGGGACACGCCAATCAGAGGAAAAACATAGTTCTACCACGACCGAAAGGAGGAACCTCGACACACCTCGACACACCTCGTAGAACAGAGCGCCAGATCTAGACACCATAGGTCCCTGGCGCAAAAACAAAATTGTTGCACCATTGAAGCCATAGAGGACGATACCACCAGGGGACCATTAGTTGAGGAAGCTTGGGACCAATATATAAAAAGCTGACAACCAGGGGAGGAGCACCAAACTGTGGGAACCAAAAAAAAACACAGTCGATTTCCGTTAGTTACAGAAAATCAAAGATAACTCTAACTTACCAGAGATCCCAGATTTCTGTAAGTCAAACGATTTTAAGATCAGAACACGATAAATTTAAGAATACGAAAGAGGGTAAAGATATTTCTTATTCCGAATTGTATAAGCATGTTACAATCAGATGATAATCCTGGCTGCAAGAACTGTCGGCGACTACATCCTAGATCTAACAATAGAGACGGATACCTAGTTGAGTCGTAGCTCTCTAAAAACGAGAAAACAACATGGAAATCCTCGTCATATATCTTATATAGACTCCATAGCTTCTCTGTTTTTATTTTTGGCCCCCGATTCTTCTACGGAAGCTTTCCATTTTCGAATTCCTGCCATTTTTTATGGCTTGCAGAAGAAGTTGTGACCGTCATCGTACTTGGGCCACATTCTCACCTAAAATCATAAGTGGGATGTTTATCACGTTTTAGGCCACGTCTGGCCGTTATGCGGCTTAGGCGATTTTACGATTCCTATCGGAGAATCGGTATTTCGTACAACGATACGGTACATATTTTGCGACACGTTAGCCATTACTGTTTTTTATGATTAAGTGGCATAAACACGTTCTTATGACTGTAAAGTAGAATGATATTTTTAATCGTATAATCGAGACAATCATCAGCGGTTAGGTTAGTCGTCATCATTTTATACGATTAAAACTTATACGAAAGAATTTCATGATTATTCTGCGAATCATACGAAATAGTCGTATAGATAAGGTAGCTCTGGTGTTTAAGATAATGGTAATCTTTTACACGATTACTTCAGAACTTATACGAAAAGAATACGTTTATACGATTTTGTCGCATATGATAAACAAGAATTTGCAGTCTTATCTAAGAAAATACTCAAGTCTAATCATTTATCGTTATAGTACTTAAGATATCAACCAAATTCAGGTAATGTTTAACGCACTAATCCTATTAGAATTGTGTCTAGTCTAAGCTAATAATATTTGGATAGTTTTGAAATATTCAAATATGCATAAACTAGAAAGTCAATAAAAAGTCAACAATTCCAAAAGTCAACATCAATTTGCAAAAGCAACAGCAATTAACAAAAGTCAACAAAAATTTAAAACTTGAAATTAACAATAAAAGATTAAGCAAGTGGTATAGGTTATTGATTTAAGTGATCAAATGATATCATGTGATGTCTAATACTAACTATTAAGCTAATTCGTGGTCTAAGATTCCCATAAATAGACTAATTCACTGTCATGGCACTAATCCTTTCTCTAATCATGAAATTAAGACAATCCCTTGGATAATCATGTGATTATGAAACATTAAGATATGATCTATGCTAAAACACTAAACGAACTAACACAAATTTCTTGGTTATACCTAATTTAGCATGTAATGATTGGTTCTGCCATTTTATCTAACACTTTCTGGGCACTATTCAACCTATGATATTGATTCAATTGATCAAGTCATATCTAGCATTAAGAACATATACTACATGAAGATTTATGAATTACAAATCCTAAACATCACATTCCATCATCTAATCACCCTAATCTACCTAACCATTTGCTTAAAGAGGACTACTCACTAATCATAGAGAAAACACACGATCCAAGAGTAGAAATGTGTTGAATCATGATTATAAATAGATTTAAAAAGAAGAAAAACAATCAAAAGCAATAAATCAAACTCAAAATAGATATTAAGAATCAAAAGATTACAAAGTTCTTATAGAAAATAAAGCTTAAAAGATTAGATGATCCCTAAAATTAGGTAAAAAGGTTTTAATATTATCCAAAAGAAGTCTTGGGTTAACCCAAAAATAATTGGATTAACCCAATTAAAAATGGGTTTAAACCAAAAAGGAAAAGTCAAAGGTTGACTTTTTTTGACCGATACCGGTTTGGCCTAACTGGTATAGATTTTCTTCGTGTGTATCAGTTTAGGCACATCGATACACCATCCCAATGCTTAGCCTATGGTCTCTGATTTTTGCTTGTACCGGTTTGTCCAAACCGGTATATTAAACCAATATTCTCTTTCTCCATTTGTACCGGTTTGTCCAAACTGGTACATTAAACCAGTATAGCTCGTTTCCACAAGGCATCATCCAACTTAATAGACCAATCCTTCCTCGTTGTCCCAACCGTCTTTTCAAGAATGGCCTTGATTTGCCTATTTGAAACTTCAACTTGACCGCTCGTTTGAGGATGATAAGGTTTAGCTACCTTATGCTTAACTCCATGTTTCCTCAACAAACTTTCAAACACTTTCTTGATAAATTGTGATCCCCCATCGCTAATGACAACCTCTGGGACTCCAAACCTTGAGAATATGATACTTTTAAACATTTTCAACACCACCTTAGCATCATTGGTGGGACTTGCAATGACTTCCATCCACTTTGACACATAGTCAACTGCTACCAAAATGTAGTTATTCCCATAAAAAGAAGGAAATGGTCCCATAAAGTCTATGCCACATACACTCCACTTTCATGATTGAATTTTGTGGCATTTCGTTCCTTTTGCCAATGTTGCCCACTCTTTGACATAAATCACATCTCAAGATGAAGTTGTGAGTATCCTTGAACATAGTAGGCCACCAAAATCCAGGTTGTAAAACCTTAGATACCGTCTTGAAAGTGGCAAAATGTCCACCATATGTTGATCAATGGCAATGTAGAAGGATTTCATCAACTTCCTCTTCAGTAACACATCGTCTGTAAAGCCCATCTTTGTTCAAGGTGTAAATATATGACTCATCCCAGAAATATCTCGTGATTTCTTTGAGTAACTTATTCTTTTGGTACCCTTCCAATCCATGCGGCTCTTTCTCAAAAACCAAGTAATTGACAATGTCAGCATACCATGGTTCATTCAAACTGGCAACGAAAACTTCCCCGAGAGTATAACCTGAGTCTACAGCTTGGTTCAGCTTGTTGATCTGTGGAGATATCGACTTCAATTGCTCCTCAGGTAATAAATCATCAATAGGCAAGTCGTCATCAATTCTCAATCTTGATAAGTGGTCAAACACTCCATTCTCTATACCCTTCTTATCCTTGATCTCAAGATCAAAATTCTAAAGCAATAAGATCCATCTCATAAGTCTCGGTTTAGCATCTTTCATGGCTAAAAGGTGTCTCAGAGCATCATGGTTGGTGCAGATAATGACCTTGGAACCAACCAAGTAAGACCAAAACTTCTCAAAGGGAAAGACAATTGCAAGCAGTTCCTTCTCAGTTGTGGCATACTTCACTTGGGTATTGTTTAATGTCTTGCTTGCATAGTAGATAGCATGAAGGTTCTTGTCTTTCTTTTGACCCAGAATCACTCCAACAACATTATCACTTGCATCGCACATGATCTCAAATGGCAAGTCCCAATCGGGTGGTCAAACTATTGGGGCACTTATCAACTCCTTCTTGATCTTGTTGAAAGATTCAAGGCACTCTTCATCAAATTTTAAATCTACCTCCTTGCATAGAAGTCTTGTCAATGTTCTAGCCACTTTTTAGAAGTCTTTTATGAATCTTCTATAGAACCTGGCGTGTCCCAAAAAGCTTCGGATTCCCTTGATTGAGTTCGGTGCTGCAAGACTGGTTATGACGTCAATCTTCGCCCTAACAACTTCAATTCCTTTCTCTGAAATCCAATGCCCAAGAACTATCCCATCTATAACCACAAAATGAAACTTCTCCCAATTTAGTACTAGATGAATCTCCTCGCATCTTTTCAGAGCCCTGCCCAAATTGGACAAACACACAACAAATGAAGACCCATATATATATATCATCCATAAAAACTTGAACCACATTTTAATCAAATTAGAGAAGATAGACATCATGCAACGTTGAAAAGTTTATGGGGCATAACATAACCCAAACGACATCCTTCAATAAGCGAAGGTTCCATAGGGGCATGTGAAAGTGGTTTTCTCTTGAACTTGAGGATGAATGGTTATTTGGAAGAAACCGGAATACCCATCCAAAAAACGATAGTAAGGATGATTGGCTAAATTTTCAAGCATTTGATCAATGAAGGGTAGGGGAAATGATCTTTTTTTAGTTAGGGTGTTAAGTTTTCGGTAATCAATGCACATTCTATGCCCGGTTATAGTTCGAGTGGGGATTAATTCATCATTTTTCATTTTTCACCACGATTATACCACCCTTTTTCAGAACTACATGAACCGGAGAGATCCAAGTGCTCTCCGAAATTTGGTATGTAATACTGGCATCTAAGAGTTTTAATATATCTTTCTGGACCACTTCTTTCAAGTTTTGGTTCAATCTACGTTGATGCTCAAAAGAAGACATAGACTCATTCTCTAGATGGATTCTATGCATGCACAAGGTTGGTTAAATTCCCTTAATGTCATCTAAAGAATAACCTATTGCTCTCCTATACTTCCTCAATTCACATACCAAACCATCAATCTCATCAACACTCAAATCATCATTGACAATTACTGGGTAAGTAGAGTAAGAGCCAAGAAATACATACCAGAGACCTTTAGGTAAAGGTTTGAGTTCTACCTTTGGAGCTTTGAGCTCACTACAATCCTCGTTAGAGCCAGACTTATCAATGATAGCTTCTCCTTCAGAGGCAAGTGAGTTGATGCAAAGTTGTCTCAATTGAAGCGTATCTTCAAACTTTACCTCCTCTTCTAAGACATCATGAGAGTCAAGCCTTTCACCCATCCTTTCAACTTCGGCACTGAGAGCTCTTTGTTCATTAGGCTTAATATTTAATGCCAATCGCAAAGCGTCTTCCATAGCTAGCTCCTCCAAGTACTCATTTGCAAGATCATCCATAATCTCTACATAGAAGAATTGGCCATCAATGGTTGGTCTCTTCATGATTTCTTTGATGTCATATCATTGTACATGATCCTTTCCCAAGTGCAAGTCAATCTTTCCATTCCTAACATCAATGATGGCTCATGCGGTTGCCAAGACCGGTCTACCGAATATGAGTGGATCTCGTGGTTCCTCCTCTATCTCCAAGACTGCAAAATTGGTTGGAACTTCAGTGTTTCCTAGTCTCACTGCGAGATCCTCCAACATTCCAATTAATACTCTTACAGACCGACCTATCGGCCAACACCAAAGAGATCCTACAAGGTTTAAACGAAAAGAAGCCTAGTTTCTTAGCAATGGAGTAAGGCATCAAGCTAACACTAGCTCCTAAATCGCATAAAAAACTATCAAAGGTAAAAGGCCCTAGAGCACAAGGAAGAGTAAGACTGCCTTGATCTTAAAGTTTCTTTGGAGAGTTATCCCGTTTGATGATTGCACTACACTCCTTTGAGAGAATGACCATACCTTCCAAAGTCTTGAGCTTCTTCTAGATTGCACCTTTCAAAAAATTTCTATAATGGGGAACAAGAATGAAAGCATCAATGTTAGGCATGGCGATTTTAATCTCCTTCATTTTCTCTTCAAATTGAGTTCTATACTTCTCCCTTAGTTGATTCTTAAAACGACCCGGAAATGGAAGTTTTGGTTCATAGAGAGGTGGCTCATAAACTAGTGCTTTTGGTGTAGAATCTTCACCCTTTTCCTTTCCTTTACCCTTTAAGTCAACTGCTTTCTCATGAGTTGGTTTCTCAACCACAATCTCTTCACATGAGTATTCATCATCCTCAATGGAAATTACCTTCCCCCCCATCTTGCTTCTTAGTGTCCTCAATAAGAACACTTGGAGACAATTCTTTTTCACTCCTGAGTGTGATGGCATTGATGTATTCCTTAGGATTGGTTTCAGATTTTCCAGGTAGTTGACCCATTGGTCGTTTGGAGTTTGAAGTGATTTGAGCCACTTGATTTCCAAAGCCTTCAAGTGAGAAGCCATGCTTTCTATCTTGGCATGTAAATCATCAGTTTGAGCGTTGATGTCCTTCTTGAAAACCCAAATCTAAATGGCGTTCTTCCCTTGTCCTTTGAGAAGTTGTCTCATCAATTGATTAGTTTGATCTTGTGCAATGGAAGAAGAAGAACTTCCTTGAGATTGTTGTTGAGGGGCTTGATGGTTAGAAAAACCCGGTGGCTTGGAGAAGTATTGAGGCTTTGGTTGGGAACCGCCTTGATTGTTGAATTGAGGGTTGGGTTGAAAGCCACCTTGTTGTTGTGGGTTTGAAGGATAATAGTGATCTTGTTGATTTGCAACATTAGTGTTGTGGTATGAGAGATTTTTTTTTTGTTGGTAGTTGTTATACCCTTGATTGTAACCTGGATTACCCAAATAAGCTAATTCTTCCTGAGTAGCTTTTTGAGCTTGGTAATCCTCTTGAACTTCACCAACAAAGTTGACCGCTCCTTGTTGAGAAATGATGAATTTGTCAAGCTTATCTTCTAAGGATTTCACGTCCTTCTTGTAACCATTATCGCCTTCAACATTCCTAACTGAACAATCATAATCGTCGCCATAATTGTTATCACTCTGAGCCAGATTTTCAACAAGCAGCAAACCGTCAGCTTTGGTTTGGCTAAAAAAAATTCCCTTGCCTAGCAGTGTAAAGCATAATCCTGTACTTAGGAGCAAGTCCTCTATAGAGAGTGCTAAGGAGACTCTCGCCTGAAAATACATGATGTGCGCATTGGAGCGTGTATCCCTTTAAACATTCCCATGCTTCCCCAAAAGATTCATTTCCTCTTTGCACAAAGCCGGATATGTCATTCCTGAGTCTTGCGGTTTGGGAGGTGGAGAAGAACTTGGTTAGAAACGCCTTCTTGCAAGAATCCCAAGTTTTAACCAAATCAGTAGGGACATTCTTCTCCCAAGCGTGTGCTTTCTCACCCAAAGAGAAAGGAAACAAAAAAATCTTAAAGGCATCTTCAGTCACACCATTGATCTTTACTGTGCTACACAACATATCAAAATTATACAGGTGTCCAAAGGATCTTCCATTGGTAATCCTTGGAACTTTGCGTTCTAAACTATGTTGATGAGGCTGGATTTGATTTCGAAGTTATTGTTGGCTATTGGTGGTGGAAGAATGCCAGTGCATTGGGCATGGAGATTTGGGGCATCATTTGTTCCAATGGTGCATGGTCGATCGTTGTTTCCACCACCATTTTCCTGATTGTTGTCCTCTTGGTTGTCCATTTCTAAATTTAATCGTTGAATATGAGCAAGACGCTCTTGTTCTGAGTGTGTTGGCGTTCAATTTCTCTAATGTCGTCAACAATCGGAACAATATTTTTACAGTCTCTGCTTCTCAGGTTCATACACCTGAAGTGCACAAAAAAAGAAAGTATAGGGATTAGCGAAATAAAAGAAAATGGGCTTGGTCACAAACAAATTCAGAGCACTAATGATTAAAACAATCCTGAAATGGCAACGGTGCCAATTTGATAAACAAGAATTTGTAGTCGTATCTAAGCAAATACTCAAGTCTAATCATTCATCGTTATAGTACTTAAGATATCAACCAAATTCAGGTAATGTTTATGCACTAATCCTATTAGAATTGTGTCTAGTCTAAGCTTATAAGATTTGTATGGTTTTGAAACATTCAAACATGCATAAACTAGAAAGTCAATAATTCCAAAACTCAACAGCAACTAACAAAAGTCAACAAAAATTTAAAACTTGAAATTAACAATAAAAGATTAAGCAAACTGTATAGGTTATTTATTCGAGTGATCAAATGATATCATGTGATGTCTAATAATAACTATTAAGCTAATACTTGTTCTAAGATTCCCATAAATAGACTAATCCACTTTCATGGCACTAATCATTTCCCTAATCATGCAATTAAGAGAATCCCTTCGATAATCACATAATTATGAAACATTAAGATCTAATCTATCCTAAACCACTAAACTAACTAACAAAAATCTCTTGGTTAGACCTCATTTAGCATGTAATGATTGGTTCTGAGTTTTCATCGAACACTTTCCAGACACTATTCATCCTATGATCTAGATTCAGTTGATCAAGTAAAATCTAGCATAAACAACATCAACTACATGAAGATTTATCAATTACAAATCCTAAATATCACATTCCGTCACCTAATAACCCTAATCTACCTAACCATTTGCTTAAAGGGGACTACTCACTAATCATAGAGAAAACACAAAATCCAATAATAGAAATGTGTTGAATTATGATTAGAGTTAGATTTAAGAAGAAGAAAAAAAATCAAAAGCAATAAATCAAACTCAAAATAGAAAATAAGAATCAAAAGATTACAAAGTTCTTAAAGAAAATAAAGCTTAAAAGATGAGATGATCCCTAAAAATTAGGTAAAAATGTTTCAATAGTATCCTAAAGAAGTCTTGGGTTAACCCAAAAAGAGTTGGATTAGCCCAATTAAAAACGGGTATAAACAAAAAAGGAAAAGTCAAAGGTTGACTTTTATGACTGATACAAGTTTGGCCAAACCGGTACGCTAAACCGGTATAGATTTTCTTCGTGTGTACTGTTTTTAGGTACACCGGTACACCATCCCATTGCTTAGCCTCTTGTCTCTAATTTTTTCTTGTACCAGTTTGTCCAAACCGGAAAATCAAACCAATATTCTCTTTCTTTATATGCATCGGTTTGTCCAAATCGGTACATTAAACCGGTACAACTCGTTTCCACCCTTTCTTGAA
This sequence comes from Iberis pinnata, assembly GCA_900406425.1. Classification (NCBI taxonomy): domain Eukaryota; kingdom Viridiplantae; phylum Streptophyta; class Magnoliopsida; order Brassicales; family Brassicaceae; genus Iberis; species Iberis pinnata. The sequence goes on along the minus strand of OVBE01000016.1, from coordinate 72,464 downwards.
ACTTTTAAGCTCCTTTGATCCTCGTTTTCGGTTCCTCCACTTTTAACACCTGAACAAATGAAATGCAATGCAAATTTGTGCTAAACTAACCTATATGCAATGCAAAACTACTTAGAATGGATGCAAAATAAGAGATAAAATGTGTTAAAAAGTTAATATATCAGCATAAATCCAATAGAGCTTCAAAACAATACAGAATAGCAGAAGAAAGGTTTGAGACGGATTCAGCTTGCCACTGGTGAGCTGAACGCGTGACATCCACCGTATGCGTTGCAGACTCCGATAGAAGGGTTGGAAGTTTAGAAATGTTTGAAGATGTTCTCGTAGATGGATGAGGCTGAAACTTTGATACAAGATATCCACATGAGCTATCTTTCATACGGAAGTGGTTCCAAATCAATCTATTGGCGTACTCAAGAGTTATGACAATTTTACCAAAGACAGGTCATTAAGCTCGCCAAGAGGCGAGCTGAACTTGTTTGTGAGGTCTAGCTCGCCAATTTGCGAGCTGATCACTAAAAATTTTATGCAAGATATCCATTTGAGTTAGATTTTATGTAGAATCGGTTTCAAGTCAATCATTTTGTGCAATCAATAGGTACGGCAGTTTTACCTAAGACAGGTCATTCAGCTCGCCAATTGGTGAGCTGAACTTGTTTCTGAGGTCCAGCTTGCCAATTTCCAAGCTGAACTTGTGAGATTCAGATCGCCAATTGGTGAGCTGAAAGTAGGCGTCGAACATATCTGCTTGAGCGTACTGATAACATGTTGAACGCGTATCATAAACGTGTTAAACATACTTTCGTAAATGTGTAGCGTGCATACGTAAACATGTTGTCTGCAAATGGTAAGATTCGTGACCAAATTGTTTGTTTGGGGATTATGATTGCTCCTGGTTGAATTGAAACGTATATATCAAGATATTTCGTATTTCTCGGACATTGATATCGAGTATGCTAGTTTCGACCTCGACAGTAAACGTAAGTGAATTATTTTTCCTCGTTGAAACCTTAGTGTTAAGAAAATCTGGTTTGAAAAAATTTTCTCGACTAAGGATAAAAGGGTACAGAGATGATAGCTTAGTGGTTCTATCATTTTTATCTGATCCTTCTGCAATATATTACTTACGGCCTTTCGGAACTATCACGACTTTAGTTTTTTTGTTCCTTTGATATGGCTAGTAATATTTGATGTTTTGATCGCGTAATTTAACATATCAATGATTGTTTTTAGACATCAATTTTGTCGTGACCGGTTTTAACCCCAACAGTTAGCCCCCAGCTCGTAAGAATCGTTAAAGTGTTCTTGCAGGGTATTAGTTAAGTGAGTTAGGCAGTATCAATGGCTTAAAAGTCCGAAGCTTTTTCGCGGGTGACTAGAATTCGTTGTGGGAGACTAGGCTTCGTCATGGTTGACGAGATTTTGTCGTAGGCGACTAGACTTTGTTGTGGACGATCAGACTTTGTCGTGGGTGACCAGACTTCGTTGTGGTGGCCAAATTTCATCATTAGAGACCAGAATTCATTGTGGGTGACCAGACTTCATCATGGGTGACCAGGCTTCATTGTGGGTTTACAGACTTTGTTGTCGTGGGTTACCACACTTTGTCGTGGGCCACCAGACTTTGTCGTGGGTAGCCAGACTTCATCGAGGATGGTCATACTTCATCGTGGATGACCAGACTTCATCGTGGTCGACCAGATTTTGTTGTGGACGACCAGAATTTGTTGTGGGCGACCATAATTTTTCGTGGGCGACTATACTAGGTGAAACGATCAGTTCAAGAAAGTGTGCTGTTCCTTCGAGGAATATCGTGAATATAGTGGTTTCGTGGATACCTAGTGGGGTACCGAAAATACCAACCATCTTATAACACCGAGACGGAAAATGTTTCAGGTCGTATCAAGAGATGTTAAAATGCAGTCGTCATTTTCTCCGATCAAAGAGAGGACTTGGGAACATTGGGCTCCGATCCTCATTTCCTTTGTTTCGGAAGAATTCAGGACCCCTACTTGTGGTAATAAAGACGGGGTGGTCGCGTTTTGGTTTCTCTGAGTGTGACTCATGAGGAGCGTAAGTTTATGTATAAAGGGAGTCCTTGTTTAGGTTATAATTTTGGCCGAGTGTGGATGTTTTTAGTTTGTCGGGATTGGCCGTAGGTGGCTCTAAATCCAAGTTGCCTTGCGGCTTTTATAAAATGGATTATGTTGTGTAAATTTATGTTTTAGTTGTCGAGAAAAAATTACGAATAGTCAATTCATATTCCGTTCTATGATTTATCACTACGTTTAGCTTATCCATTTTGGGTGTGAGTTTTTCGGAAAATATAATTTCCGAGTTATGTTGATTTGCATGTGTGAGCGACAAGACAAGTTTAGGGATCTCATATCAGTTTTTGATACTATATCTGGAGATTTTAGAGACCAGTGTGCTGGGTTTAGGGTAAGACCTAAGTTTACTCTCGGTTTTATGGGGTGCGGTGACTATCCCGACTTACATTTCATGTTTATGATTTCAACTTGATTCTGTTTCAATATTGGAATCTGTGATAGACTCACATCGATCAGGAACCGAGCATCTCTCGGAAGACAATTTCTAAGTTGTTCAGAAGTGCTAACCAAAATTTTGGTTTTTATAGCGCTTTATCCTTGTGTCGGATGTACGAGAACCGATCTTACAAAAAAGTAGGTGACTGGTTTGTCCGTTGGAGCCAATTGACAGGTTCAATAGAGGAGTGAGTGTTTGCTCATTTTTGTTTTGGAGTCTGAGGTGCTTGTGTTCATGAGAGTTTGGAAGTTTGTTGTGATTAGCAACAAACATGATGGTAAATGCTACCGTTTTGAGTTTTCGTGAAGGATGTGTGTTTGAGAAGATATTAGTACGTATGACTGTTTGGTCTTGCAAGATGACGTTTTCATCAAGGAATGTATTTTTGTAACAAAATGGTTATTCAGGCGTTTGTGATGTCTCACGATGCTGAAGATAGATTTTTCTTTGATATGCCGCATTTCTTACTCGAAATGTTCGCAGGCTTAAAGATGTTTTAGTTGTGCTGTAAGGGTTTTGTTTTAACTTTTTTGTGGAAAAAACGTTTTAGTTTATTTACAGATGTTCGCTACCAAGATTGTCGTTTCTGTTTAGATGTTGAATTTTTTTATTTGTATTTTATTTACGAGAGTCTTTTTGTAAGCATTGTCAAATTATGAAATATTGTCGAGCTTAATTTTACGAAAATTTTTCTGAAACATGTTCTCGAGTTTAATTTTACGAAAATTGTTTCGTAAAATGTTGTTGAGTTTAATTTTATGAAATTTGTTCTGTAAATTTTTTTCAAGTTTAATTTTAAGAAAGTTAATTCGTCAAATATTTTCGAGCTTAATCTTACAAAAGTTTTTCCGCAAAATGTTATCGAGTTTAATATTACGAAATTTATCCCGTGAAATGTTGTCGAGTTTAATTTCACTAAATTTATTTCGTAAAATATCGTCGAGGTATTTACTTGGATGTTTTTGAGCGAATCATGGATTTTTGTATTTAGCTGCGGTGTGTCGAATATGTTTGTGAGTCGTAAGAAGATAGCTAAAAATTGTTAAGTTAGAATGCGTTTTTCTGATTGCGGAAAAGTTTCAAAAATATCGAGTACAAGAATTCAGATATTTTGAAATATGAGAGTATATGAGTATACATATACGTACCCACTCCCCCCCCTTCTTTTCGATAAGAGGGACATCTGCATTTTTCTCGAGAGAAATTGCCAACGTACCCCTTTCGGGGATCAAGCCGCCTCGTAGTTTAGTTGGTTGTCATGAGTCAGATTACTCGTTTGGCAATGATGCGTTGTCCATTTTACAATTGGGTGCAACGAGTTTTTTGGGCGTTGATTTTGCCATTTGTTTTGCGATGTTTGGCTCAGAGGCTTGGTCACCCTCCTTAGGTTGAACCATTTCTAGAGTTGACAAATCTGGTTCAAGTTTTACCGAAGCGCTGTCAAGGTTTTCTGAAATGTTTTCAGTCGACACCTTAGTTGTCTTCGTTCGTTTGGGTCCGATCACTTGTGTTGTTGTGACCCGCCTTAGTTTATGCTATAATAAGAAGCAGAGTCTCGCTTGTTTTTGACATCTCCAGATTGCGGCTATTCCGTAGGGTGTCGAGAATTTGATGCCTAAGTGGTAAGTTGACATGACTGCTTTCATGGTATTTATCCAAGGTGTTCCAACGATCGCGTTGTAGATGGCAGGATAAATGACTACCGCAAAATCAACGATTTTGGTGACTTGTTTTTCCATGACGAGAAATTGAATTGATCTGAGAGTCATGGTTGTTGTGCTGGAGAACCCAGTAGGTGGTTTCATCGTGGGTGTGACTTCGGAAAGCTTGATGCACATCCTATTTAGCGTATCGCAGAAGATCACATTTACGGTGGTTCCTGTGTCGACGAGGATCTTTAAAACCACGAGATCCCTTTTAAAAAGATCGATTAGAAGAGGATTGCAGTGAGGGGTGTCGATTTCGACAGTTTTGTTTTCCTCAAAAGTAATTGCGTTATTAGGCGAATCAAAAGGCATGAAGAGAAGGTGATCGGGCCAGTTGGCCCTCGATTCCGCCTTGCGGTGGTATGCCTTTATTACAGAGACGTTGTCTAGACAGTCATAAGACCCTCCGACAATGATTTTTACTCAGCAACGATTGACGTCTCTGCCTTTGTCATCGGACCCTCTTTCATGCTTCCCTTCTGTTCGGGTGCTTTGAGGCGCATTGCTGCTTGTCGGTGCTTGGTCGGATCTAGGCTGTCGATCAATTATGAGATCTTTCACACTAGATATTTCTGACATTTCTCCGGCGAGCAGTTTTGCCGTTAGCCTTGCTCTGAGAACTTTGCAGTTTACCGTGGAATAACCCTTCGCCTGATGGAATTTGAAGAAGGCGTTTTCGTCGTAGACGATGTTCCTAGTCCAGGTGTTTTTGGACGTTCTTCCTTGCTCGGATAACGGCTTTATAGCGTAATTATGCGCTTCCTGAAGGTCTTATCCCTCGTGATAGACGTACTTTTCGTTACAAGGGTTTTCCCTTTTTGAGTTGTACTCCGAGAGAGTGTCTTTTGCGGATGCCTTTGTTGGCTTATGCAAAACGTCCTAGATCGTACGCCATTTTTCGAGAGCTATCTACTTTATGTATTTAGATTTGTACCATACAGTTTTGCGGAGTGCATCCACTGCTACCTTGTCGCTAATTCCGCTGACTCTTGACATAATGATTTTGAATCGCCTGATGAAGTCTCGGAGAGATTCGTATTCTTTTTGAGCGAAACTGCAGAGATCGATGTCGAAAGTTTCCCTATCCATGAACATGGAGTACTATTGAGGAATTCCGAGGAGAGTTATCGGAAGTTTCTGATGGAATTCCTCTTTAGTTGAGAGAACCATTCAAGGGCGGCCCCTTGGAGATGTTCAACGAACAAGAGGCAAAAACCAGTGTCTTTTTCGTGTTCTCTTAGTTTTGACCTTCCCATCCAATCTAGAAAGTATGTAGGTGGGCTTTCGGATTAGTGGTGCCGTCGTACATCCGGATTTTGATTTTTCCAGGGTCCAAGATCCGGGCGTTAGTTATACAAGCCCTAAACAGAGTTTTTTGAGCCTCCTCGAGGAATTGGTCGATCTCCATGGCTGCGCAAGTAGCATGGTGAATCTGCGATTTTACCATATGTATTTTGGCTGCGGTATTTGCGAAGGTATTGCGAAGTTGTAAATTGCATTGAAGTCATCATTAATAGCCTTATGAGCTTGTCGGCGTTTGTTACGGATGATCCAAGCTTGTTCCTCTGCTTGTTTCTCTTGATCTACCCATAAGATGTTCTTCTTCCTCGGTCATGGGTTTATCGAGTCAGGAATTTTTCCGGGTCGACCGGTCACTAATCCTCCTACGATGTATATTAACATCTTCGTCCGATTCTTCTGATAATTCACTAATATCTAGACTTACTCGTTCGGCTTGGTTGTCCTCTGTTTACTCAATGAGAGGTGTGAGGTCGTTGGTGGTTTTGAGAGTAGCATCAGGAGTCATCTCGTCGGGCTATTTTCCTGGCTCCTTTTGCGTGTTTCGCATCCTACCGAGTGGAGTCGAAAAATCAAGTCATCTTACCTGGAGCCTGGTTGGTGCGGAGAGTTGAATCTGTCCCGAACTTTTCCTCCTCATATCTCTTATATAGACTCCATAGCTTGTTCGTTTTCCTTTTTGGCCCCCGATTCTTCTACAGAAATCTTCCTTTTATTATGCGGAAACCTTCCTTTTTATGGATTCCTTCCATTTCTTTATGGCTTGCAGTTGAAGCTCTGACTGTCATCATACTAGGCCGAATTCTCACCTCGAATCATAAGTGGGCCATTTATCGTGTTTTAGGCCTCATTGGGTTGTTATGCGGTTTTGGAAATTTTACGATTCCTATCGGACAATCGTCTTTCGTACGATGATACAATACATACTTCCTGACATGTTATCCACTACTGTTTCGTATGATTAAGTGGCACAAACACGTTCTTATGACTATTCCAAAGAATGATAGTTTTAATCATATAATCGAGACAATCATCAGCGTTTAGGTTAGCCGTCATCATTTTATACATTTAAAACTTATACGAAAGGATTTCTTGATTATTTCGTGAATCATAGGAAATACTCGTATATCTAAGGAACTTCTGTGTTTGAGATAACCATTACCGTTTACAAGATTACTTCGGAACTCATACAAAAAGAATAGGTTTTTATGATTTTTTCACAGACTTCCAACGGAGCTTTGGAACGATACAGAACATGAGACGAGAGGTTTGAGATGGAGCTAGCTCGCCAACTGGCGAGCTGAACGTGTGACGTTCAGCGTGTGCATTGCAGAGTTAGCTTTCACACGTATGTAGTTCTAAATCAATATATCGGCGTAATCAAGAGGTACAAAATTTTTACCAAAGACATGTCACTCAGCTCGCCAACTGGCGAGCTGAACTTGTTTGTGACATTCAGCTCGACAATTGGCGAGCTGATCACTCAGAGTTAGCTATCATACGTATGTGGTTCTAAATCAACATATTGGCGTAATCAAGAGTTACGACAATTTTACCAAAGACAGGTCATTCAACTCGCCAACTGGCGAGCTGAACTTGTTTGTGACATTCAGCTCGACAATTGGCGAGCTAATCACTCAAAGTTTTACGAAAGATATCCATTTGAGTTAGCTTTCATATGGAAGTATTTTCAAGTCGATCCATTGACGCAATCAAGAGTTACAAAATTTTTACCGAAGACAGATCATTCAGCTCGCTAATTGGCGAGCTGAACTTGTTTTCGAGGTCCAGCTTGCCAATTGGCGAGCTAAACTTGTGAGATTCAGCTCGCCAATTTTCGAGCAGAGTTTGTGTGGTTCAGCTCACCAATTAGCGAGCTGAACTTATGCGGTTCAGCTCGCCAATTGGCGAGTTGAACGTATGCATCGAACATATCTACTTGAGCGTGTATGTGTACTGTAAGCATGTTGAACACGTATCGTAAACATGTTGAACATAGTTTTGTAAATGTGTACCATGCATACGTAAACATGTTGTCCGCAAATGGTAAGATTCAGGACCAAAGTGTTTGTTCGGAGATTATGATTGCTCCTGGTTGTTCCGAAACGTATATGTCGAGATATTTCGTATTTTTTGGGAAATGATATCGAGTATGCTAGTTTTGACCCCCACATTGGACGTAAGCAGATTATCTTGCCCTGTTATAACCTTAGTGATAGAAAAATCCGTTGGGAAAAAACCTTCTCGACTAAGGAAAAAAGAGTACAAAGATGATAGCTTAGTGGTTCTATGAATGTTATCCGATCCTTCCGAAATATATTTCTTACGGACTTTCGGAAGTATCACAGATTTAATTAGTTTAGTCCGTTGATATGACTAGTGAGGTTTGATGTCTGGATCGCGTAATTTAACATATCAATGATGGTTTTTAGACATCAATTTCGTCGTGATCGGTTTTGACCCCAACACAAACCAGAACGAAAAGCAATGGCAAGGAACGTGCCTAAGTGAGCATGCCTTTAAAGATATTGGAAATTAGGGGTTTAATAACTATCACAAAGCGCCTTTTGCAAGTAAATATATATATAGCCTTAAAGAAAAATAAGGTAATGATTGAGCCAATAGGTGTCTCTCTCTCTAACTACTCTGCCATCTCTTTCTTGACAACGATCCTTCCTTTTCCGCCTTTGTTGACTCTGGCGACTGACCTTAGGTTAGCGTTGTACTCTTCTTTTCTTCCTTCTCGTTTTCAATGCCTTCCGATTCCTCTTTTTGTTGTTGCTTGTCCTGGTTTAGTGGTTCTCGGCCCCTTTACACTCTATCGAATCTCTATTTTTGGCAGATCCTGCATGGTTGTCCCGTGTCTATATCGGTTGAATCGTCACTGTTGCAGCCTGCCTCCAAGGTAAGGAAGCAGCTTCTTTGCGGTGGCGGGTTTGTGGAGGTTGGTCTTTTAGATCCGCAACTTGCTTGTGTTCATTCACCAACCTAGTTGGTGTCAACAGATCGCTAGTTGCAGAAATATGGTTTATCGATGATTTGTGGTTATCGTGGTTCAGGCCTGTTGCAGCTTGGGATTTTTTCTATAGGTGCTTAGAAGGATGACAGTACGGGAACTAGAGGAACACATCAACATATGAAGTTGTGTTTTTTATTTGGATGTTCAAAGTGGTGTTGGGTGTCTCCACTGGTGTGCGACGGGGACGGTTCACTAGTTCCTCGGACAATGGCACGACATCTTCACATTTCTCAGAGAAGATTTCTTGTGATCCAGCAAGTCCCACGTGGCCCTGCTTCGAACCATGAATTGTTTCCCATTTTTCCTTCATACTTTTTTTCTTATTGTATTTTGTTTTTCTGTACTATTATCTTATGTTATGTTTTTAGTTTAGTCAACAAATTAGTTATGTTAGGTTTTAGGGGTCCTTTTTGATCATGCATGTCTCTTGCGCACTAGTCCCACAACGGTTTCAACTGATTAAATGGGAAAGTGACGACTATCATTAGTATAAATGTATTAGTAGTTGAAGAAATCACGGTAATGGGATTAGACAAACTTCGATATGGAGTGTTAAGTATTCTCTTAACAAGGTCAATTATCCGTCTGTCTCCTTGTGGGAGCGCATGTACCACATGGCAGTTGTATTTCTTTAACCTAATATAACTCGTGTCGACAATATTATTTATATATTTATATTTGTAAAATGAAACAAGAAACGTTGTCTCTTTGACGATCTCAAGTTTCGTCTCTTTGACGATCTCAAGCTTAGTGCGATCTACTCCCCTCTTAGTTTTTCTTCTTCAAGCTTCGTCATTTGACGATCCCAAGTTTCGTTCATATCACCACCTTATTTCTTCGACAATGAGATCTTTGCATGTTTGTTGATCGGTGCTTTCAAGCTTCGGCAACTCTGAAGCCTTGGATTTTGACTTGTTTTAGTTCATGCATGCACCCTTTTGCTCTTAGATCTACACTTACCACGCTTTAAATCTCAAAAGATAACTGGCATACTCTTTTGGGAAACTTGTTTATGCTAGATTGTTAACATGACGCTTGATTCTGCTTCCCTTTTAACCACTGACGTTATTCCCAGTAAGTTGTGTCACGCTTTGTTGTCTAAATCTTAAGGTTACTTCTGCTATTATTCTTGATGTTCCGCCCTCTCTCCCAATGAGATTTCTTTATTGGAATTATCAAGGGTTACTTGTGCTATTATCCTAGTTACTTACTAAAAATCTATATTTTTTACCTAAAATTCTAACTATTTAATCAAAATTACATATATATATATATACGGATTTTTCGGTTATACTTTCGGATTTCGATTCGGTTCGGGTTCAGATTCGGTTTTTCGGGTTGAGATATATGTGAACCGTTCGGGTTATTTGGAAGAACAATTCGGTTTCGGTTTCGGTTTTTTCGGTTTATATGCCCAGTCTTAATTTCTTCCATTGGTCGAAGTGGTGGCCTTGCTATCTTCTGGGACAATGATGTTCAATTGCGTACCAAATCAGACCCTTCTCCTAACTATTTTGATGTAAAAATTACATATCATGGAGTGTTTTTCAGTCTGACTTATATCTATGGGCCCCCTTCACTCAACAAACAACCTAAACTTGTGTTTGGAGATTTCTATGATATATTATCCAATGCTGAAAAAGAGGGGGACCAAGGCGTAGTGAATCATCTTTCTTTCATTTTCGTAGATTCATTAATAGTTTGAGCTTACAAGACATCAAAATGTCAGGTGTGTTATACACATGGACATGAAAGCGTTTTAATCATACGATTAAAACTCAAATTGATCATGCTATGACTAATCAAGCATGGATGGAACAATATTCTAATGTCTTTGTCAAACTTCTTCACTGGGGAGGCTCTGATCATCGTCATCCTCTTCTCTATACGGATAATAGACCATGGCAGGGAATGTGATTATTTAGATTTGAGACTCGTTAGAAGCATCATCTCTCACTTACCCAAGAGGTGAAGAACATATGGGCTACTTATGGTCATAATTGTTCTCATGTGCAGTTTTCCTATGCTTTGCAAGCTTGTCGCAAGGTTTTATCTCGTTGGGAGTCAACGCATCAATTGATCCTCTGCCTCTCAGCTAAACGATTTGAAACAAAAGTTGCATGAAGCCTATGCCGCTCCCCAAATAGATTATCATTATGTTGGTTTTCTCAAAAAAGACTCTATTACATGCATGTAGATAAGAGGAGAATTATTGGAAGACTAAAAGCCGAATCATGTGGCTACAGTCAGGGGACAAGAACAATGCTTATTTTGATTCCAAAGTCAAATACCGGCGTAGTGCTAATAAAATCAATTCTATTCTGGAAAATTCAGGTTGCTTACAGAGATAAGACAATGGCATATTTTAATATTCTCAATAAGTATTTATTGATTACTTTGATGAGCTTTATACTGCACATTTTAATATTCTCGATACATGTTATAATTTTTTTGACAGGATGAATGTTGAACTAACTAAGGAGGTTACTGATGACGAGATTTTTATTTCTTTAATGCAGATGCACGATGATAAAGCTCCTGGTCCAAATAGTTTAACTGCAAGCTTTTATAAAAAAACATTTGACAACTATATCTCAGGGTATGATTACCTTTGTCAAACATTTTTCCCCCATTCATAGCTCGACCCAGATATAAACCATCCACATATTTGTTTGGTTCCCAAACTTCCTATGCCGCAATCTTGCAAAGACTTCAGGCCTATAAGTCTTGCTAATGTCTCCTATAAACTTATCTCCAAAGTCTTGGCTAATAGACTTAAACACTAGCTACACTCAATTATTTTGTGATTCTCAATCTACATTTATTCCCACTCTTCTGATCACTGATAATGTTTTAATCTCCCATGAGCTTATTCATTCCTTACAAACGAGTTATTATAAGTACCCTTACATGGCATTGAAATTTGACATTGCAAAGGCATTTGATAAGCTAGAATGGCAATATTTGAAGTTTATGATGCAGAAACTGGGGTTTGTGGAATCCTGGTGTCGATGGGTTATGTTGTGTGTCAGATCAGTTTCCGAATTCAATTTTAGTTAATGGTCAACCAATATGTCACATTGAGCCCAAGAGAGGAATAATACAGGGTGATCCACTCTCACCCTATCTTTATCTAATATGTGCAGCAAGCCTATCCTTTCCCCTTCATTAGTTAACCCACCAGCAAAAAAATCAATGGATTTAGGGCGAGTAAGCATAGTCCCTCCGTATCTCATTTTGTCTTCGCTGATGATTCGTTATTGTTTTGTGAAGTAGCTGAAGTTGAGCTCAGACAGGTAATGTATGCGTTAAGCACCTATGGGAAAATTTTAGGACAACAAGTTAATTACGATAAATATGCTATCCTCTTTGGAAAAAATTGTCCCTCCACTCTACAATCTTTAAGGCAAACAATTACAGGGATTTCTAAGGTAGGGAGATTTGAAAAATATTTTGGTTTGCCATAGTTCATTCCAAAAGATACGAACAATGCCTCGTCCTACCAAAAATTTTGCTTAAGAGCCTTACACAGATGATTAGACAATTTTGGTGGTCAGGAACTACTGATACAACTAAAATTCTGTGGGTACCGTGAGATACAATTACAAGATCTAAGTCGGTTGGGGGACTTGAGATACAAGATTTACATGATTTCAATGTTGCTTTGATTGCCAAGCAGGCTTGGCGGCTTCTTACTTGTCCCACATCGCTGCTTGGGAGAATATATAAAGCTAAATATTACCCGAAAATTTTTGTGTTGGAAGCAACCAAGGGTAATAATTCAAGCTATGTGTGGAAAGAGATCCATCAGGGTATGAAGCTCATAGAGAAAGGATTGTACTGGACAGTACGGAATGATTAGACTATCCGAATATGGCAAGATAAATGGGTTCCAAAAAGTCCACCAGTTAAATCCATCATTTGCTACTCAAGTAGTAATCCTCAAGCAAAAGTACAACAACTTCTTACCCATGATGGACAAAATTGGTGCAAAATGAAACTTGCTCAAAGTCCAGCCGCTGATGATATAGAGCATGTGCAAAGAATCATTCCTACATTGTGTGATTCAGAAGACCAACCAATATGATATCATACTAAGAGTGGAGAGTATAATGCTAAATCAAGCTATCACCTGTTACATATGCAATGCACTTCAGTTGAATATGGGGATGATACTATTGTTTTCAAGCGTTTATGGAAACTGAATATCCCGAACAAGATCAAACGCTTTCGGTGGCGTATTTTGTATAATTCATTAGCAGTTGATCATGCTTTAAGGAGAAGGGGTATCTGTATTGATCCATTGTGTCAAAGGTGTGGTGATGGTCCTGAAGACGTTAATCATCTACTATTCAAGTGTAGGATCTCTGCTGAAATATGGCATCTATGCCCTGGTTCTCCTTTCACTAATATTACTCCCATTACCGATTGTTTGAAGCATAATATAAATTATGTTATTATGCAACAATTACATAGTTCCACCCTAGTTTCTTCCATTACTCTCTTCCTTGGCTGGTACATCTGGAAGATGCACAATGATTTAATTTTCAATAACGTTTAAAGAGGAATCCCAAATGTTATCAACAAAGCTCTAGCCAAGCTCACTTCTTGGAGTAATTCCATGGCAACCACTACTTTTGTTATGAATAATTCATCAAGGAGGAAATGGCCTACATGTTCTTTGTCTAATCTTGCATTATTATATGGTTCTGACTATGACTCTTTCTCTGTCTTCACAGATGGCTCGTGGCTATCTCCTACAACAAAGGCGGGAATTGGCTGGGTGATGTATTGTGCATGTCGAATAATTCTTCAAGGCTATGCTATAGTCCAACCTGCCAAATCAGCACTAGAAGTGGAGTTTCTTACTATTGTGAAAGTTTTTCAGGTGCTTAGACGATTAAATTATCAAACTCTATATATATTAAGTAATTGTAAGATGGTGGTTGATGCATTAACATCATGGAACAATCTACATTGTGATAGGTGTAACTAGATTCAAAGATTAAGCACATATATTCTTGACATATCAATGTTAATGGCCTCATTTGCTTCTATCAAATTCTCATATGTTTCTAGATTGCATAACGCACTAGCGAATGATTTAGCGAAGAAGGCTAGGTTTGACCAATATCATTCGACTATCCAATGGCGTAGTTGTACTCGAACATCTTCTTACATCATGAATCAAAAGTTGACAAAAAAGAAACAAGAAACGTTAAAAAATTCCCATCTCTTTTTAGCAGTCATGGCCTTCACTTTTATGCGGGTACATTATTGATCTAGCCCTGACACTTGTCTTTTTTGTTTCATAGTTGTAGGTGTTTTATGTTCTGTTTTCCTATTCGATATATAGGGTTTATGCCACTGGTTTCTATGATATTTGTAACTACATCAAATGATAAGTTTATAAAATTATTTTTTTAGTCTCTTCGTTAATTCATGTGGTCCATGGTCTCGAAAGAATCTCAGTTTGTTTAATGTTAACCTAGGATTAGGTCTATTTCCTTAACTGTTTGTAGGTCTACTTTTGGGATTTTCTCATGAGTTTGTCGCTGGATTTCCGGCCCATATTAGTAACAAGATGGGGACCTTGATGCTAGTTGGAAGAAGGATGTGGACCTTAGGGTTTCTCAAATGCGGTTGAAACAGCGGCTTATGCCCAAATATTTCTCTAGAAAAAACCAGTCGAGACGATGTTATACCTTTATAATATATTTTGTAAATGGCTGATTGTGTTTCCTTATTCTTATGGAGCTACACTACAAGAAAGCATAGGCAAAACTGACCGGAGGGACTGGCGGATTCTTAACCGTTAGAAATTACCGATCGAAAAAGTAACAAATTAATATCAATAGGAAAATACTTAAGTAAAAACTGACAAGTAGAAAAATTGACGGATGTGGAAACCGAAATTCGCACTGTCGATTTCTGTTAATTACGGAAAATCAGAGTGAACTCTAACTTTCCAGAGATCCCAAATTTCCGTGAGTCAAACGTTAACAAAATCAGATTACAAAACAGATGAATGAGTATAACATTAACGAATACGAAATGGGTGAAAAGAGGTTTCTTATTCTGATTCTCGTGAATGTCTTACAATGAGGCAGCAGTTCCCACCGTAATAACAATCGGTGAATATCCTAGAACTAACAGTGGAAACTGTGAACAGCCTGATAGAGTCGCAACTCCCTAAGAACATAATAAAAGTCTAAAAACCCTAAATATTTTTGTGCGGAAGGTTGAATATGTCTTGAACCGTCTCTTGGTCTGTCTTATATAGACTGCGAAATTGCTTCATCTTCTTTTTCCGTCTTCCATTCCGTTACGGAAATCTTCCTTTCTTAATGGATTCTTCTGCGGAAATTTTCCTTTTCTGCATTTCTTCCTTTTCTTCTAGGCTTGTAGAACAAGCTACGACCAACATTACGTTTGGGCTTGATTCTTAGTCAGAATCACAAGTAGGTCGTTCCCATGTTTTAGGCCACGTCGGGCCCTTTTACGGGTTATGAGATTTTCACGATTCTTGTCGAGAGAACGAAATTTTGCGCAGCAACATGATCGATACTTTTTACGGACATATCGTAAACATGGTGACATTGGTGTTTAATTTAACCGCTTATCGTTTTTCATGTCTGGTCAATACAAAACAGTTTTATGATTCTTTTGCAAATTCTAGGAAGTCGTTGAACTAAAACGACGTGTTTTATGGTTTTTATCTAAAACCTTAACGGATTTTCGGAACGCTAAAAAACAAGAGATGATTAATATGGAATGATTCGATTGTCAGATTCATCTCGCTAACTAGCGAGATTAATTTCTAGTACAGATTCATCTCGCCAGTTGGCGAGATGAATTGTGTTATTCATCTCATCAACTCGCGAGATGATTTTCAAGTACATATTCATCTCGCCAGTTCGTGAGAGATGAATTGTCTGATTCATCTCGTCAACTTGGGAGATAAATTTCAAGTACAGATTCATCTCGCTAGCTGGCGAGATGAATTATCTGATTCATCTCATCAACTGGCGAGATGAATTTTAAGTGCAGATTCATCTCGAAAAGCCGATTCATCTTGCCAACTGGCAAGATGAATTTCAAGTCCAGATTCATCTTGCTAGTTGTCGAGATAAATTTTCCGATTCATCTCATCAACTAGCGATATGATTTTCAAGTACATATTCATCTCGCTATTTGGTGAGTTGAGTTATCCGATTCATCTCGCCAACTAGCGAGACGAATTTTAGGTACAGATTCATCTCGCTAGTTGGTGAGATGAATTGTCTGATTCATCTCGCAAAATGGCGAGATGAATTGTCCATTCATCTCGCCAACTGGCAAGATGAATTCCTTACTCAAATCCATCTCGCCAGTTGGCGAGATGAATGTTTTCGAGTTTTCTTGCTAATCGATGAGATGAATTTATATCCGAAAACATCTCGATCGGCCGTATTTGGGCAAGGTTCGTGCTTTTTTTAGAGATATACAAGATTAAAGCGTTTTTCCGGAGATTCTGTATACGGCAAAGTTTTCCGTATTTCTTGGACATTCATTCCGGGTAACCGGATCAACTTGGCTCATTAAAACCTCAGTGATAGGAAAACCTAGTTGGAAAAAACCATTCTCGAGTAAGGACAAAAGAGTGAAGATATCATAAAGTAGTGATTTTGTGATCGTTGCTCGATTCTTCTGAAACGCATCGTCCTTAGTCTTTTGGATGTACCATGAATTCGATCGTTTATTCCGCTGATTAGGAATGCCTAGACTGATCCGTATTTCTCAGACTTGATCCCAATTGTGTTGTTTTCGACCCCAACAGTTAGCCGCCCAGCTCGTATAATTCGAGTCGGATTCTTGCGAGCGAATGATGTATGGTTTAGTCGGGATCTACGGTTAAGAAGTTTCCGTAAAAAAATTATGATTATTTAATTACTATAAATTTTCTCTATAAGTTTTGGAATCTTCACCTTCTCATTCATTCCTACTTCTTTTGAATTTCCACTTTGAGATCTCTGGTCAGTATGACTTCTCCCCAGAAGGACAACCGTGCTGCCGTGGATGGTGCTTTTCCAGGAGGTTCTTTTAGTTCTCCGACCGGCGAAGCGATCCCTGCTCATGTGGCAGGATTTCTTGCTTTCCAAGAGAGGGTGTCTCGCCACAATTACGAGATGGAGCGTCCAGCTCCTGTCGTTCCGATGGAGTCTTTGATGCTGACCGTAATGTTGGTTGTAACTCCTGATCTGATACTTTGTTCTATGCTCAATCTGGACCATGGGGCCATCCTCCCGATGTGTTCTTTGAAAACCCCAATTCCTATTGGAAGTTACGAGCATGGGGCAGAGTCAATGCCTCATCATCCTCCTGTGACAAGGGAACTCGTCCTTGGATTGCCTGTCGCTGGAGCTGCCTCTACCGCTTCTCTCGGGACGCACAAGATGTCTTGGGTTGCTTCCGGGCCAGCTGGTAAGAGGAGGAATGTGAACAGAACTGAGACCATGCCTCTACTGCAACGGTGTTCAAGATCGACTGGCTATCAAGCTTTCACACAAAGGTTCGTACGTTTTTTGGTGTTTGCCGCAGTCTATCATTTTCTCACCCTTTGATTTTCGTGCAGCTTGTTTCTTTTATTGGTGGGATATTTAGCGACAACGGATCAGTGATGGAGTGCTTTACCAGAAAGGCTCACGAAGTGGGAAGAGAAATTTTCGCGGTTGGAAGCAGAGTTGGAGGCGACCAATAGTGCCCATGCTGCTGAAGTGTCTCAAATTCAAGCTCAGGTCGTCCGGATCGAGAGGCAACTTGGAAAGACTTTGAGCTCATTCCTAATAGAGAAGAAGGCAACTTGTGCAAGAGAGCTAAGGCGAAAGAGCTGCCCCATCTTTAGTGTCAACTGCAGACTATGGTTGGTTCATCCAGGAATGCGGTTCTGATGGTTCAAACCGAATTAGGTGCTGCTAACTCT
Organism: Iberis pinnata; assembly: GCA_900406425.1. NCBI lineage: Eukaryota > Viridiplantae > Streptophyta > Magnoliopsida > Brassicales > Brassicaceae > Iberis > Iberis pinnata. The sequence continues at coordinate 54,931 of OVBE01000016.1, read as the reverse complement.
ATTATTTTTCAGTCCATTGATGATCATGTGGATCTCGGCTATGAGGGTGTCGAGCCCCATGAGACGGATGACCTAGCCGGTGGGACGGAGGGTACCGGCGGTGAAGCGGATGAGGACAAGGTCCGCATGCTGAATAATGAATGAGATCGATGTCCTGTTCAGAATATTTTTATAATCATTTTTTTGGCCTAGTATGGTTTACTTAGGGAAGACATCACTTAGCCACCCATACTTTTTGCGTTCAAAGCCGTTCCCCTGTACTTCTCGACTCATTACAATTTCACCTATACTTGTGTTTTACCGCACTATTACATATATACTATTCGATTAAATGTATAACCACCTAATTACTTAATTGCGATTATTGCTCCTGATTTGACACTAAAATCGCGTTTTAGAATTGTGATTTGACTCTAAACCATGTTTAATACTAACTTAAACAATTGTTAATTTAACTACCTCCTAAATCCTTTTACGCATACAATATATGAAATCAATTTGGGAGAAAAATTAGGGTTTTTGAGAGTTAGAAGCAGTTCTGGGTTAGAGTAGGAGATTGATTCGTGTGAAAAATCCATGCCTGCCATGTCCAATACATCTTCTTCCTCGAGTCGATAGGTAAGGAGGAGATCTCATGATGTTCCGGTTAGGTGTTGGTGTGGAGAGAATGTTGTGACATTTTTTTTAAAGACTGAAGACAATCCATACAGACGGCTTTACAGATGCTAATTGGGTATACATGTATTCACTGGGTGTGTTTTAGGTTCAATTGGAGTATGTTTGATGTGATAGAGGTTTTATCCGAGTGGGATTTAGGTTCTAGTTTTAATGTTATAGGTTGTTTTCATATGCGATTTAGATTGATTTAGATGATAACAAGATGTTTGTGTTTGTTTGGTTACTGTGTAGAGGAAAAATAAAGATCATTTGTTCAAGTGGGTTGATGAATCTATCATAGAAGAGTGTAGGCAAATTGTTGAAGATGTTAACGAATTCAAGAAGAAGGTGAGTGAGGACTTGAAGCTCACTGAAAGTGTTGTGAAGAAGATGGAAGAAGGATGGGATGAAAAGATGAAGATGATAGATAAAATGAAGATTTCAGACGCTGATTCGACTGCATATATCAAGAAGATTGGTGTCTTTGTCTTGTTAATTGGTGCATTGGCACTGTCAAGAGGTTTATTCAAAGTGTGGTAGTGGCTTTTGATGTATTGGCAGTGTCAACTTGTGCATTGGCAGTGTCAAGTTGTAGTAGTGTATGTTGCTTTTGATGTCTTTTTCTGTTGCTCTTTGATTGAGGATAATGGCTTTTGTTTATGTTTTATTGTTGTACTAGTGTCTGCTTTTGTGTTTTTTGGTAAAACAATGTCTGTTTCTTTATTGAAATTTGGTATCCATATCTTGGCAATTGTGTTTGATATTGTTATTTAAGTTAAGTGTTTTATACCATACTTACAAAAGCACACACAAACTTCAAAACTAGTCCAATACACAGAACTTGAAAAAGCATTATAATACATAAAAGATTCAAACAAAAATTTCAAAGCATTCAAAGACAACTTCAAAAAACATTATACAACATAAACCATTCAAACACAACTTTATAAAAATTATACTACATAAACCATTCAAACACAAACTTCAAAGTATTCAAACACAAACTTCAAACAACTTCAGATTCTACTTGTTTGGGTCTCTTCAGTGATGTTAACATGATTGGTCTCATGATGCCTTGAGCTTGTAGAAGCTTGTTGGCCTGACTATGTGGTCCTCTGATTCTTTCTTGGGAACTTAGCATATCATGCTGCATTGTGTCCTGCCTCACCACATGATTTGCAATAAATCACACGGCCAACTCTACCTAATGAGAGTGTACCTTCAGGTTGTTGCTTCTTCTTCTTAGGTGATTCATTCTTACCTTTCTTCCTTTGAAATGATGATTTTGGTGCTTTTCTCTTTCTACCAGGTAGTACAGCTTCAGGAGGAGGTACCATCAATGTGTACTCACCATTCATCCAGATTCTAGGTCCTCTCATTGGTTTTAATTGTAACTCGTATGTGTATCTCCACATATCTTTTGAAAATAATCCAACTGCATATTTTTCAACCTCTAAACCTGCATCTAATATAGCTCTGCGTGTTCACAAGGTATTCCTGTTTTCTGATATTTTCCACAACTACACTTCTGCCTATTCAAGTTTACACTATAAGATTGACCTTTCAAAATTACCTCATATGATTGTGGACTAGAAGTGAGGATTGTGCATTTCTCTGCGTCTTCTTTCATCAACACAAGACAATCTCTTACGTATTTAGTACAAATTCCTTTAAGTCTCTGTGCTTTGTTGTACCTCTTAGCAATCCTCTGCATTGCTAGTCTTCTAATAGTCTCTAGCATAGGGAATAATGCCTTAGCTCTAGCTTTAGTTATTGAAGCATTGAATGACTCAGTAGGGTTGTTGTCAACATCTTCACAGTAACTTCCATCTCTCAAAAAATGCTCTACTCCATGTCTTAGGATTCTACTTCATGATATCATTGTACAAACCCAAGTAGTAGTCTTTAATCCTCTTCAACCTTCTAGTAAATTCGGTCTCACAGTAACTCCAAGCCAAACCCCACACCAATAGCTTCATCAAGTCTTTACTTCCATGATTTTTCTTTAAGTTGTCTACTATGTGCTTTACACATCTTCTATGCTCAACTTTAGGTAACTCTGTTTGTAATGCAAAGATAAGGCCCTGTAAAAATGCATACATTATAAACAATAACAAACAATAAGGTCAGGTGAGTTAGCAAAGACAAACTAATGATGTCAGATGAGTTAGAAATCAAATACATACCTTTGAACTGTCAGATATGATAACAAATCTCCTTCCATCTTCAAGTTGCAAGTCTTGCTTTAGTTGTTTAACAAACCACAACCAGTTATCAGCATTCTCAGCTTGACATACTGCCCAAGCAATGGGGTAAATCTGGTTGTTTGTGTCGTGTCCACAACTGCCAACAAAACTCCCTTAGTAGACACTCTTAGAAATGTCCCACCAAGACCAATTATTGGTCTACAAAATCCTCTCCAACTAGGCCTTAAGCTTTCAAAACACACATAGAACCTATTGAATACATCTTCCCCTGCTCCATTTGAAACTGTTTCCACAAAAGCTGTTGAACCTGGATTGGAGTTGGTTATCTCACTCACATACCCTCTGAGATGAGATACCTGCTCTTCATACTCCTTAGTAAGCCACTTCAGAGCCACAGTTCTTCCTTTTTGGCATTGATTTCTTGAACTAATGATGTTCCACTTCTCTTTAATTTCATTCTGAATTCTCTCTGGCATTATGGCATCATCTAACCTCAGCTTATCTATGTATAACCTTGCTATCAATGGACTTTTAAGCATCTCACATTTACCATTTGGATTGCAACTATGATTTAAAGTTCTAGTTTTAATAACCCATAACTGCCTAGCCTTCACATATGAGCAATATGCACGCCAACTAGAACCTTTTATAGCACATTCATAGCTAAGCTTAAGCTTATCCCACCTAGATTGCTTAATGTTGTTCCCTGTTTTCAAAGCATTATCTAAGATGGCATCTTTGAAATCATAACTTATGAAAAATGTAGCCCCCAATTCTAACTTAGCATCAGCTCCATCAACATGCCTCCAATAATTTCTACTCTTAAACCCGTTCTCATCCTCATCATCAGAATCCTGAATATCATTTGGATTTGTAGGCTCCTCATCCACAAAACCTAACAGAGACTGATCTATCTCATTCTTAAACCTATTTGGCATATCATCTACCTCGTCTGCATTCTCTACCTCTACCTTATTGTTCTTACACTTACGAGAGTAAATTTCCTCACTCCATTCAAGCAGAAGCAGTTCATGTTCTGAATCTTCTTCTTATCCAACTTTTGTCTCACTCGCAACCAATGGAAGACTTTTCATCTTCGACATCTCCTTCTTCAACGTCTAACTCTCTTTCTTCTGCGGTTTCACTTCGATTTACAGAGAAATCGATTTTCAGCAGAACCCTAGTTTTGTTTTCCCCCAAATTGATTTCAACATTAATCTATTTTTTTACGTAAGTTAAAGAGATGGTTTAATTAACAATAGTTTAAGTTAGTAATAAACTCGGTTTAGTGTCAAATCACAATTCTAAAACGCGATTTTAATGTCAAATCAGGAGCAGTAATCGCAATTAAGTAATTAGGTGGTTCTGCTTTGAATCGAATAGTATATGTGTAATGGTGCAGTAAAACACAAGTATAGGTGAAATTGTAATGAGTCGGGAAATACAGAGGGAACGGCTTTAAACACGAAAAGTATGGGTGGCTGAATGATGTCTTTCCCTTTTTTTTAACATCATAACCCGACTGCATGTAGTTTTTGGGTTTATTGGCCTTTTTTAGTTTCAGATTAATTAATGGCAATTTTGGATTATGTTGTTGATATCAAGTTGGAGTTGTAGATGTGACTAGTCTGTTCGTATCTTGTTCTCCGATGGTCGCTACGGCCATTTATTCGTGTGGGTTTTTCTGAAGAATCTAATTTTCAGGTTTTACGAATTTGTGAACAAAGTGACATGTTTAGGGATCTTGTACTGATTTTCGGTACTATGTCTAGAGATGTTAAAGACGAGTGTGTTGGGTTTAGGGAAATTCCTAGGATTAATCTTGGTTTTAAGGTGTTTAGTGACTATTATGGCTTACGTATCATGTCTACGATTTCAACCTGATTCCATTTCGACGTAGGAATCGGTGCTAGAACCGTATCGATTTGAAACCAAGCATCTCTCCGAAGACCATTCGGAAGTGCTGAACAAAATTTTGGTTTTTATAGCATTTTTACCCTTCTGTCAGGTGTGCGAGAACCAATCTTACGAAAGGTTGGTTGACCTGTTTGTCCGTCGGGGGCCAATTGACGGGTTCGACACAGGAGCGAGTGTTTTCTCGTTTTGATTTCGAAGTCTCTGTAGACTGCGTTCGCGTGAGTTCAGAAGTTTGTTGTGACTAACAACAAACACGACACTAAACGCTTCCGTATTGAATTTTTGCAAAAGATGTGTGTTTGAGAAGATGTTAGTGCGTATGATTGTTTGGTTTTCCAAGATGGCTTTTTTATCGAGGAAGGTATTTTGTCGAAAAATGGATATTCAAACATATGCAATGTCTCGCGATGCTGAAGATCGATTTTTCTTTGATATGTTGCGTATCATGGTAGAATTGTTCGTGGGCTTGGAGATGTGTTAGCAGTGCTGAAAGGGTTTTGTTTTAACCTTTTGGTAAAAAAAGGTTTTGGTTTGTTTACAAATGTTTGCAGCCAAAACTGACATTTTTGTTTGGATGTTTATTCGATTTGTGTTTTATTTACGAGAGTTTTCTTGAAAAATGTTATCGAGCCCAATTTTACAAAAGTTTTTCCGCAAAATGTTATCGAGTGTATTTTTACAAAAGTTGTTCGGTAACACGTTGTCGAGTTTAATTTTGAGAAATTGTTTTGTAAAATACTTTCGAGTCTGTTTTTACGACAGTTGTTTCGTAACATATTTTCTAGTTCAATTATACGAAAGTTATTTCGTAAAATATTTTAAGGTTAGTAAGATGTCGCGCGGGGGCGGTTCGAGTTATTTTTATTTCGGCATTTTTAAGCGAATCGTGGATTGCTGTATTTAGCCGCAATGTATCGAATATGTTTGTGACAAAAGAGAATGGTGAAATTTTCTAAGTAAAGATGCGCTTTTCTTATTGCCGAAAATTTTCAAAAATATCGAGTACATGTTTGCGGATATTTAAAATATGTGAGTATACGAGTAAACGTATATGCACCACTCCCCCCCTTTTTTTGGAGGAGGGACAATTGCACTTTTCTTGCAAAAATTTGCCCACTTACCCTTTTTCGGGGATCAAGCCGTCTCATAGTTCAGTCTATTATGGTGTCGTTCCTTAGTGATAGTATTTTTTGAGGTGCATTGCGTTCCACGTTCTCGAAATCTTACCGTTCTAAGTATTTCCTGACGTTCTTCCTCTTTTGGATGTCGGGTTGATGACATAGGTATGTGCTAACTTAGGATCTTCTCCCTCGTGGTTGATGTATTTCTCATTATGAGGGTTTTCCTTTTTTCGATTTTTTAGAAATACAAGAATTTCATCTCTTCTTCGATGGTGATGAAATTTGCGGATTTGTGAAGAGCGTCTTGGATTGACTACCATTTTTTGAGTGCCATCCACTTTCTGAATTTTGATTTGTACCAGAGAGTTTTCCGGAGCGTGTCTACAGCTACTTTGCCGCTTATTCCGATGACTCTTGATATCACGACTTTGAATCGTTTGATGAAATCTTGGAGGGGGATCGTCCTCCCTTTGAGCCAAGCTCCATAGGTCAACATTTGAAGTCTCTCTATCCATAAACATGGAATACTGTTTGAGGAAGTCTACAGAAAGTTGTCAGAAGTTTCCGATGGACTTACGTTTTAGTCGAGAAACCATTCCAGATCCGCTCCCTAGAGGTGTTCGACAAAGAGGAGATATAATCACTCATCTTTTTCACCCTCCTTAACTTTGGTCCTTGCCATCATGATACGAAAGGTTTATAGATGAGATTTTGGATTGGTGGTTCCATCGTACATAGGGATCTTGATTTTGCCGGAAATCGGATATTCGAGCCTTAGTTATTTGTGTCGTAAACGGTGTTTTCTGGGCGTCCTCGAGGATTCGATCAATCTCCAGTGTTGTGCTGGTGGCGTGGTGAAATTACGATTTCACCGCTCGAACTTCCGCAACGGTTTTGGCGATGTAGTCATGGAGATTGCGAATTTCATTGAAGTCATCGTCATCGGCATTTGGAACTTGTCGGTGTTTACCGCGATTGTTCTGAGCCTATTTTTTGGCCAATTCTTCTTATTTTACCCAGAAGAGATTTTCATCTTCTTCTGTCATGGTTACGTCCGCATCCTCACTTGAAGAATTATATTGTTCGCTGGACTCCAAGTTAATTATCTCGGCCTCGTTCTCTTTCGTTTCCTCGCTTACAGGCAGGATGTTGTTGATGGTTTTGAGCGTCGCATGTGGAGTTATCTTGTCCGGATTTTGTCCTAACAACTCCGTTTGCGTGATTTGCATCATGTCAAGCGGAGTTGCAAAATCAAGTCTTCTCCCGCTGAGCTTGGTTGTTCTACGTGGGAAAATGGCTCTGGTTTTTTCAGTTAGGGTTTCAACCTATTTTGCTAGAGAGCTTGTTTTCTTGTCTTGTTCTTCCGACTTCTTTTCAAGAGTCAAGAACATCTACTTAGTCTCATCGAACAACACAATGTTTGCGTTAGCGTTGACTGTGGTGACGTTTGTTGGTGAAGTCTGCTCAACGTTGTCGTTCGATGGAAGACCGTCACGAGCTGGTTGGTTGTTTTGATTTTCAGTAGTCATGTATGGACTTCTGGTTTAATCTCTTGCCCCCTCCTTCTAGCACCAAACTGTGGGAACCAAAATTCGCATTGTAGATTTCCGTTAGTTACGGAAAATCAGAGGGAACCCTAATTTTCCAGAGATCCCATATTACTGTGAGTTAAATGTAAAAAGATCAGAATGCGTAAGTGATTAATATGCATTCGAATTTAAGAACACAAAAGAGGGGAATAAAAGTCTTATTCTGAATTGGTGCGTAAATGTGTTACAACAGGTGATAGCCTCAGGCACAAGAACTCTTGGCGAGTTATCCTAGATCTGGCAACGAAGACTGATAAACCTAATCTAGTCGTAACTCACTAACAATAACAGTAAACAATCTAAAGCCCTAAGTATTTGGGTGTGAAGAATTGAACGTTTATGTGCCCCCTTTCTTTATCTCTCTTATATAGGCTTCAGGGTTGATCTGTCTTCCTTTTTTGCCTTCCATTCTTCCGTAGAAATCTTACTTTTCCGGTTTATTCTTCTGTGGAAATCTTCCTTTTCTGGATTTCTTCCATTTAATCTTGGCTTGTAGGACAAGCTTTGACCATCATTGTTCTTGGGTTCGATTCTCACCTAGAGTCGCAAGTGGGCCGTATCTGTTTTTTAGGCCTTGTTGGGTGTCCTACGGTTCAGGAAATTTTTACAGTTCTTATTGGGAGCTTTTGTACTATAATACGATCGAGATTTTCCAGAAATATTATATTGATCGTATCAGCGAGATAACATCGACGTTTAAGTTAGTCATTTATCATTTTATACAATCGATAAATACGATTATGTCCTATTGATCGCTCCAAAGGATAATGATTTTAATCGTATAGTTAAGTTGATCTTTGGCGTTTCGGAAAACCATTATCGTTTTATACAATTAATTCAATAATAGAATATTTTGCGATTCTTGTAGGAAATAATCGTATAGCTAAGGTGATCTCGGTGTTCAGGATAACCGAAATCATTTATACGATTACCGGGGGACTTATGCGAGTTTTATGATTTTAAATCCAAAATTCCAGAGGAAATACAGAATGATTCGAAATGAGAGACGATTATTACGAAGCGATGTGGGGCATGTGCATGATTTACTCGCCAGTAAGCGAGATGAATTTTGTCCGATTCATCTTGCCAATTGGCGAGATGAATTTTATACGATTCATCACGCCAACTGACAAGATGAATTTTATATGATTCATCACGCTAACTGGAAAGATGAACTTTATACGTTTCATTTCGCCAACTGGTGAGATGAATTTGTCTGATGATTCATCTCCCCAACTGGCGAGATGAATTTCTCTGATGATTCGTCTCGCCAGTTGGCGAGATGAATTTGTATGATTCATCTTGCCAGTTGATCACTAGAACAGATTAACCTGGCCGAGACACCTCTGAAAGGTCTCAGGGGATACACTTCAGAAGAACCGAACTTCAATCATTAAGTAGCTAAGTGGTTATATATGTACTCTATTGTCCCTAGTCGATAAGGTTTTGTCCAATTGGGTTTTTCTATCACTAAGGTTTTGACGAGGAAAGATAATTCACTTATTTTCGATGTTGGGTCAAAATTGGTGTGCTCGAAATCAATGTCCAGAAAATATCAAAGACCTCGACAGACATGTTTCAGAACAACAACTAGCAAATTGCGATCTTCGGGCGAACTCTTTAGTTCTGAATATTGTTTATGGAAAAACAAAAATATGTACGTTCAGCTTGCTAATTGGTGAGTTGAATCGTATAAATTCACCTCTCCAGTTGGCGAGCTGACATTACCTCAGAAAAATCATCTATTATTCGTATCTTTTAGGGTTTCCGTTAGACTTTTGTGATAAAAACTGTAAAATTCGTTCTTATCTTATAAATACAGAATTAAGCGTATAATCGATATCTTGACAGTATTGTGATCCTCGAATTATCATGTTTCCTTTATGAAGATTTATGTCGTTGGTTTTATCCTCATGCTCTCTTCCGCGATTCCCTTCCGTTCGGGGACCCTGGTGTGCGTTCTTACATGACGGTGCCTGCTCAGATCTAGGTGGTTGGTTAGCTCTGTAATGAGGTCGTTTATTCTAAATATTTTGGACATCTCTCCCACGAGTAGTTTTGTATTTACCTTTACTCCGTGAACTTTGTAGTTCGCCGTGGAGTGACCTTTCGTTTGTTGGAACTCGCAAAAGGTGTTTTCATCATAAGATATGTTTCGAGACAAAGTATTTTCCGACATTCTTCCTCTTTCAGATGACGGGTTGATGACATAGGTATGCACTCCTTGAATATCTTCTCCCTCGTGGTGGACGTATTTCTCGTTGCGATTCTATTTCTGCTAAATACAAGACTTTCATCTCTCCTTCGATGGTGTTGGAATCTTCGGCTTTATGAAGAGCTTCTTGGATTGACTATGGTTTTTTGAGTGCCATCCACTTTCTGAATTTTTATTTGTACCAGAGCGTTTTCCAGAGCGCGTCTCCAGCTACTTTACTGCTTATTCCGATGACTCTTGATATCACGACTTTGAATCGTTTGATGAAATCTCGGAGGGGCTCGGCTTCCCTTTTTGCCATTCTCCATAAGTCAACATTTGAAGTCTCCCTATCATAACATGGAATATTGTTTGAGGAATTCCATAGTAAAATGTCAGATCTGCTCCCTAGAGGTGTTCGACAAAGTGGAGATATAATCCCTCGTCTTTTTCACCCTCCTTAAGTTTGGACCTTGCCATTGTAATTAGAAAGGTTTGCAGATAAGATTTTGGATAGGTGATTCTGTCGTACATAGGGATCTTGATTTTGTCAGGATAGGAGATTTGATTCGTAGTTATTTGTGCTGTAAACGGTTTTTTTCTAGGCCTCCTCGAGGATTCAATAAATCTCCAGTGCTGCACTGGTGGCGTGGTGAATTTACGATTTCACCACCCAGACTTCCGATCTGGTTTTGACGATGTAGTCGTGAAGATTGCGAATTTCATCAAAGTCATCGTCATTGGCATTTGGAACTTGTCGGTGCTAACCGTGATTGTTGCGAGCCTACTTTTCAGCCAATTCTTCTTATTTTACCCAGAAGAGATTTTCTTCTTCTTCTGTCATGGTTTATCGAACTGATGATCTTTCCTTGAGCGTCCGCTTATTCTTCTTGGGTGTATGTCTGCATCCTCATCCGAAGAATCATATTGTTCGCTGGACTCCAGGTTAATTATCTCGGCTTCGTTCTCTTTCGTTTGCTCGCTTAGAGGTAGGAGGTTGTAGGTGGTTTTGAGCATCGCATCTGGAGTTGCATCCCGTCAAGCGGAGTCGCCAAATCATGTCTTCTCCCGCAGAGCTTGGTTGTTTCGCGTGGGAAAATGGCTCTAGTTTTGCAGTTAGGTTTTCAACCTATTTTTCTAGAGAGCTTGTCAGCTTGTCTTGTTCTTTCAAATTCTTTTCGACGGTTAAGAACATCTTAATCTCCTCGAACACCACAGGGTTTGCGTTAGTGTTGACTGTGGTGACGTTCGTTGGTGAAGTCTGCTCAATGTTGTCATTCGATGGAAGACCGTCACGAGCTGGTTGGTTGTTTTGATTTTCAGTAGTCATGTCTGGACTTCTGGTTTCACGTTAAAGAAATCTCTTGCCCCCTCCTTCTAGCACCAAACTGTGGGAACCAAAATTTGCACTGTATATAGATTTCCGTTAGTTATGGAAAATCAGAGTGAACCCTAATTTTCCAGAGATCCCATATTTATGTGTTATACGTAAAATGATCAGAATGCATAAGTGATTAATATGAATACGAATTTAAGAACAAAAAAATAGGGAAATAGAAGTCTTATTCTGAATTGGTGCTTAAATGTGTTACAATATGTGATAGCCTCGGGCACAAGAATTGTTGGCGAGTTATCCTAGATCGGGCAACGGAGACTGATAAACCTAATCGAGTCGTAACTCACTAACAATAACGGAAAATAGTCTAAAGCCCTAAGTATATGGGTTTAGAGAATTGAACGTTTATGTGCCCCTTTTCTTTATCTCTTTTATATAGGCCTCAGGGTTGATCTGTCTTCCTTTTTCGCCTTCCAGTCTTCCGCTGAAATCTTACTTTTCTGGTTTATTATTCTGTCGAAATCTTCCTTTTCTAGATTTCTTCCATTTAATCTTGGCTTGCAGGAAAAGCTTTGACCGTCATTGTGCTTGGGTTCGGTTCTCACCTAGAGTCGCAAGTGGGCCGTTTCCGTGTTTTAGGCCTCATTGGGTATTCTACGGTTCAGGCAATTTTTACGGTTCTTATCGGGAGCTTTCGTAGTATGATACGATCGAGATTTTGCAAAAAGATATATCAATCGTATGAGCGAGATAACATCGATATTTAAGTTTGTCCTTTATCATTTTATACAATCGATAAATACGAGCATCTCCTTATGACCGTTCCAAAGGATAATGATTTTAATCGTATAGTTAAGATAATCTTTGGTGTTTCGGAAAAACATTATCGTATTATAAAATTAAAACAAAGTTATGCGGGGCATGTGCATGATTAATCTCGCCAATTAGCGAGATTAATTTTCTCCGATTCATCTTGCGAGTCGGCGAGATGAATTTTTATATGATTCATCACGCCAACTTGCAAGATGAAATTTATACAATTCATCACGCTTACTGGAAAGATGAATTTTATACGATTCATCTCGCCAACTAGCGAGATGAATTTGTCCGATGATTCATCTTGCCAGTCGGCGAGATGAATTTTTCCGATTATTCGTCTCGCTAGGTTGCGAGATTAATTTTTCTGATGATTCGTCTCGCTAGGTTGCGAGATTAATTTGTCCGATGATTCGTCTCGCTAGGTTGCGAGATTAATTTGTATCATTCATCTCGCAAACTGGCGAGATGAATTTGTCCGATAATTCATCTCGCCAGTTGGCAAGATGAATTTGCCCGATGATTCATCTCGCCAGTTGGTGAGATGAATTTTTCTGATGATTCATCTCGCCAGTTGGCGAGATGAATTTTTTTGATGATTCATCTAGCCAGTTGGCGAGATGAATTTTTCTGATGATTCATCTCGCCTGTTGGCGAGATGAATTTATACGATTCATCACGCTAACTGGCGAGATGAATTTCTCCGATGATTCATCTCGCTAGTTGGCGAGATGAATTTGTGAGATTCATCTCACCAACTGGTGATGTGAATTTGTACGATTCATCTCACCAACTGGTGATGTGAATTTGTACGATTCATCTCACTAACCGGTGAGATGAATTTTGTTCAACGATTCATCTTTCAACCTGGCAAGATGAATTTGTCCGATAATCCATCTCGCCAAATGGTTAGCGAGATGAATGAGTATTCGAAAAAGTTTTGAGTATTCGTACGCAAACATGAATCATGTTGTCCGTAAATGATATTTTGGAATAATGCGTTTTTCTGAAGATTGTGTATCTATCTAGGTTCCTCGTATTTCTTGGACATTCATTTCCAGTACGCTAGTCCAAGATCTGATATAAGCGGACCATCTCGCCTCATTAAAACCTTAGTAATAGGAAAACATGGTGGGAAAAAACCTTCTCGACTAAGAAAAAAAGAGTACAGTCACAAGGAAGACACTCGTATTTACTAGGGGTGGGCATAATATCTGAAACTCGAACCCGAATCTGAAACCGATACAAAATTTTGGGTTCAGATCAGGTTCAGATGTTGTAAAATAACTGATTGGATAGTATAATTGTTTGGTTTCAGATAACCAAATCTGATCAGATATATCTGAACCAATTTCGGATATCAAAAAGTATCTGAACCAATTTTGGATATCTGAAAATATCCGAACAAGTTTCGGATATCCGAAAATAACCAAACTAATTTATTAACTCTAAGTTTCGTATCTTATAATAAACCAATAGTATAATTTATTTTAAATCTGGTGTTGTTAATATCTCAAGCATTTACGTGTGAAACCTGCCACTCTAAATGAGTTTAAATACTACTGAAGAAAATTAAAAAATGTCATAAGTTATAGAAAAAAATGAGTTTTTTCATTTTTTTAGATTGTGTATCCAGTTATACCACTTAAGCAAGAATTATCATAGTGCAGAGTTGCCATGTGTTGTACGTTTTTCAATTTTATTGTCAAATTTTATATGTACTTTTTTAAGTTTATAGTTACGGAATTCATATAGTGCAGACTGGTCATGTTAAACAATATCACTTTGAAAATAATTTCTAGGGTTTTTGTCATGCTCATTTAGTTAAATATCTAAAATACTTTGCATATTAGGCATTGAATAATACATTTTTATTTCAGGTCATTTTAAATCATTTCAGATATTTTTATCCAATTTCAATCGCAAAATCTAAAACCGAATAAAAAATCCAAAATACTTGAAAATCCGATCCCGAACCCGAACCAAACCAAACCCAAGGATAATCGAACCAAATTTGGTTCAAAGTCCGAGAAAGCCAATTAGCGAGATTAATCTCGAAAACCCAAAAAGCTGAACCCAATCAGGTTCAGATATCTGAACGCCCAGCCCTAGTATTTACCGATCGTATAAAACAATAAAAGACTAAGTTACACGTCAATGTTATCTCGCTCACACGATCGGTATAATCTTTTCGCAAAGTTTCGATCGTATCATTGTACGAAAGCTTGGTTCTCTGATGAGAACCATACAAATCATCTAAAGCGTGAAAGGACCAACGAGGCCTAAAACACGAAAACGGTCCACTTATGACTCTAGGAGAGATTCGTGCCCAAGCACGATGGCGGTCGAAGCTTGTCCTGCAAGCCAAGAAGAAATGGAAGAAGTCCGAAAAAGGAAGATTCCCGCGGAAGAATAAATGAGAAAATGAAGATTTCCACGAAAGAACGGAACGCGAAAAAGGAAGACGAATCAACCTTGAAGCCTATATAAGAGAGATGAAGAGAAGGGGCGCATAAACGTTGACTTCTCCACTCCAAAATACTTAGGACTTTTAGAATTTTTTTCGTTCTTTCTACTAAGCTGCGAGTCAGTTAGGTTATTCATAGCCTCCGTTATTAGTTCTAGGGTACTCGCCGACTGCTCTTATGGCCAAGGCTACCGCATCATTGTAACTTTTAATTTCATATTCGTATTATGTTATTTTCTTTTTATGATATTTATGCGTTTGACTCATAGAAATCCAGGATCTCTGGAAAATCGGGTTCTCTCTGATTTTTGTTAACTAACGCAAATCGTCAGTGCAAATTTTGGTTCCAACAGTTTGGCGCTAAAAGGAGGGGGCAAGCAATTTGTTTCACGTCAAACAACAAGTTCAGATATGTCTACCAAATTCAGAACCACCAACTAGCTCGTGATGGTCTTCCAATGAACGATAACATTAAGAAAGTTCCACCGACGAACACTACCGTAGTCAATGCTGACGTAAACACTGCAGCGTTCGAAGAGATCAAGAAGATGTTCTCGACTCTCAAAAGGAAGTTGGAAGAGTAAGATAAGCTGAGTAGCTCTCTCGCACAATAGGCCGAACCCCTAACGGCAAAAACCAGAGCCATCATCCCACGAGGAACACCAAGCTCCATGGGAGAAGACTTAATTTTGCAACTCCGCTCGAAAAAACGTAAAACACGCAAAAGGAACCACCAGAGAAAAATCTTGATGAGAAAACTCCTGATGCGACATTGAAAAGAAATCATCCACCTCTGAACGGGGAAGCGGAAGAGAACAGAGCTGAGTGAATTAACTTGGAGTCTAGTGAACAATCCGATTCTTTGGATGATGATGCGGATGTGCGCCCGAGAAGAAGAAGAAGAAGCAAACTCTTAGCCCGGAAGGATCACTAATTCAACAAAACCATGACAGAAGAAGAAGAGAAACCCTTCTAGATGGAACAAGAAGAACAGGCTAAAAACAGGTTTTGAACATATGCGATAAACGCCGACAAGTTTCGAATGCCGATGATGATGACTTTGATGAAATTCGCAATCTCTGTAGTTACATTGCAAAAACTACTGCGGAAGTCCGAGCGATGAAATCGCAAATTTACCTTGCCACCAACGCGGCACCGGAGATCGATCGAATCCTCAAAGAGGCGCATAAAACACCGTTCACGGCACAAATAACTAAGGGTCGAATCTTCGATCCCAGAAAAATCAAGATCCCTATGAACGATGGAACCACCGATCCGAAAACCCATCTACAAACCTTTCAAATCGTGATGGCGAGACCCAAACTAAAAGAGGGTGAGAAAGACCTGGGATTCTCTCTCCTCTTCGTGGATTACCTCAAGGGAGCAGCTCTCGAATGGTTTTCCCTACTAAAATGCAACTCCATAGGAAACTTCCGAAACCTTTCCGCAGAATTCCTCAAACAATACTCCATGTTTATGGACAGGAAGACCTCGGATGTTGATCTATGGAGCATGGCTCAAAGAGACGACGTGCCCCTCCGAGATTTCATCAAAAAAATTCAAATTCATAATATCAAGAGTCATCAAAATAAGAGATAAAGTAGTTTTAGACGCGCTCCAGAAAACGCTATGGTACAAACTGAAATTCAGAAAGTGGATAGCACACGAAAAATCACAGTCCATTCAGAACATTCTTCACAAAGCCGCAAATTTCATCACCATCTAAGAGAATATGGAAGTCTTGTCTCTGAAACATAAGATAGCGAAGGCATCCACGAAACAAGCTCACTCAAAACATAAATTGAAAGAGAAAAACCCTCGTAACGACAAATGTGTCTATCACGAGGGAAAAGACCTTCAGGGAGCGCATAACTATGCAATAAACCCATCGTCCGAAAGAGGAAAAATGTCAGGTAATACCTGGACCTTAAACACCTCTCACGATGAAAATACCTTACGCGATTGCCACCAAACGAAGGGTCACTCCATGGCAAACTACAAAGTCCTCAGAGTAAGACTAATGGCAAAACTACTAGCAGGAGAGATGTCAAAAATATCCAGCGTAAAATATTACCCCATGGAAGCTAATCAGCCAGCTAGGACTGCCCAGGCGCCGCCGGGCAACAACGCACCCCAAGGTCCCCGAACGGAAGGGAAGCACAGAAGATAGCTTGAAGATAAAACTAGCAACGTGAATTGGAGGATCACAATACTGACAAGATAGCGTCTCTGATTCGCCGAACAACACGATTACTTTCAAATAAAGTAAAGCTGTTAGAATCAATACTCGTCATTGTGATCCTCTTGTAGTTGACCTTTTCTTAAGAGACCTAGAGGTCGAAAGAATCCTCGTCGATACAGGAAGCACCATGAACATAATCTTCCCCGACACTTTAAACAGAATTTAAGTCAGGTTGTCCAAAGTCACGCCCACAACAAAGCCACTCACCGATTTCCTTGGAAAAAACACCATGACTCTCGGCTCTATTCAACTTTTAGTCATGGCCAAAGAAGTCACCAACATCATAGAATTCGTGTTAGTCGACCATCCTGCCATCTACAACACGATCGTCAGGGCAACCTAGATAAACTCTATGAAACAATCCTATTGACTTATCACTTAGGCATCAAATTTTTGACGCCCCACGGAATCTCCGCAATCTAGGGATGCCAAGAATAAGCAAGACTCTACTTCCTAGCAGAGGATAAACTAAGACGGGTCACAACAATGTCAGCGATCGGACCCACATGAGCAAAGGTAACTCAGCCACCGACCAAAATTGTTTTAAAAAAAAAAAGCTGATAACGCTTCAGAAAAAGGCAAACCATATTCATCAACTCAAAAGGCTCGATCTAAAGAAGGCAATCATACCACTGAGCCCAACATCCCAGACCAAATGGCGCAGACAATGCCCGAGAAAGTAATCGATCCAATCCTAGACACCGCGGCGAAAACGGACGACGCAGCTTCGCTAAGTGAGTAATCTAACTCATAGCAATAAACTGAACTACGAGATGGCTTGAACCCTGAAAAAGGTACGTAGGCAACTTTTCAAAAGAAAAAGAATTGTAGATGTGCCCTCTCTGAAAAGGAGGGGAGTTGGTACGTATACATATACTCGTATACTCCCATATTTCAAATATCCATATTCATGTACTCGATATTTTCAAAACATTTCGGCAATAATAATAACACATATTTACTTTAGACGATTTCACCATTCTCTTCTGTCAAAAACGTATTCGACACTTAACGGCTAAGCACAACAATCCAAAATTCACTTAAAAATGCCTAAGTAAAAAATAACTCGAACCGCTCACGTGCGACATATTACAAAACAACTTTCACAAAATCAAACGCGTTAACATTTTACGAAACATCTTTTGCAAAATTAAACTAGATAACTTTTTACGAAACAATGTTCCTGAAATTAAACCATTTTACAGAACAACTTTCGTAAAAATAAACTTGATAACATTTTGAGGAAAAACTTCCATAAAATTAAACTCGACAATATTTTATGATCCAAATTTATTAAAATCAATAACGCTTACGAAATGACTCTCACAAATAATCCAAACGGAAACAATATGTTTTACTGGGAATGTCCACGGACAAACTAAAACATTTTTCTACCAAAAGGTCAAAATAAAACTCTTATGGAATCGCTAAAACATCTTCAAGCCCGCAAAAATTTGAAGCATGAAATATGGCATATCAAAGATAGATCAATCTTCAGCATCGTGAGACATCGCAAACGCCTGAATAACCGTTTTTCGACAAAAATACCTACTTCGTTGAAAACGCCATCTTGGAAGAACAAACAGTCATACGCACTAACATCTTCTCAAACACACATTGGTCGCTAAAACACAAAACGGTAGCATATACTGTCATGTTTTTGCTGATCACAACAAACTTCCAAACTTGCACGAACGCAATCACCACATACTTCTAAACCAAAACAAGCAAACACTTGCTCCTCTATCGAATCCGTAGATTAGCCCCGACGGACGAACTAGTCATCTAACCTTTCGTAAGAGGCCGACAAATGAGAGAAATCAAGCAAACCAGGCTTGGAACTTAAATCGAATTTTGTCCACCAGCAGAGCATAGTCCTGCGCAAAAATCCTTTTAGTTAACAGCAGCAACCCTAGGTAGCGAACCGAAAATTGTTCCTCTTTGCACCCATAAAGTTGTTTACCAAGGCCAATCTGTAAGTTTGTATTCCAGCCGCATACACTAAGACATATATTTCACTTGCAGTTTACCCACATAAAAGATCCTCTTATCAAAGAGGATGAAGTTGTCTTGACAGACTAGTTTCACCATTCAAAGAATTAAAGGTTCCAAAATTGGGTGGTTTGGAACCTAGTTGAACGTGAAGTCTATATTAGTATGATGGCGACTTACTAAATTCTGGATATGTTTTCCCGAACTCAAACATTTTCCAATTGATTACATGACTAAGTTCTTATTACCTCTTTCTTTGCATGGTTTAGCTGCATTTAATAAGGCTGTTTTCCTCTATGAGCATAAGACTAAAGATGTCCCTTGGGCCAATGAACTAGAAAGAGTGACGAAAATGGTGAGTTGTTTTACCCTCTCTCTGAGGACCTCTCAGGCCAAGAAGGAAAGTTGAGGAGTAGTGTGGAGGAGGTTGTGTTGTTAAAATTTAAGTCCAAGGTATCTACATTAGAAGCACTCTGTCTAGCTTATAGAGAGCGAGTTTCATACTGCCAAGGAGTAGGTTTCTTTTATGAAGGAGAATGCACTTTAGACATCCTGTAGACCAACTCGAGTTTTGACACAAAGATGGGAAGTAAATGAATGTGTGGACTCAACAGCTATACACGCAAGGAGCTGAATGGAATCAGAACATTGTACGGAAACAGAGCTGAAGAGAATTCAGATATTTGAATGTAGCAACTTAGATTTTAGAAGGAAGAGAATAAAATGCAGATTTACTAAAGATGAAGATATTCCGAAAGAAATCTTAACAAAATAATTTTATCAAGAAATATCTCATGTTGAGATATTCAAGGGAGATAGGTTTCTAGAAGGAAAAGTCGTTGGGACTTTTTTTAGGGTTTTGGGTTTCACATATAAAGGATCTAAGTGTATTCTGAAAACTTCAACACTTAGATCTTTATTCGTGCAAGATTTTACGTTTTTTGCCTTCATAATCAAAAGGTTGATTGGGTGAGTGTTCTTTACTTCTTGTGGGAGTTACGAATGTGGGTAATTTAGTTTAGAAGTAGGGTTTTATTAAAATTTTAGATGGAAATATAAAGTGTTTTAAGCTTGTGTAAAACCTTTTTGGGTTGAATCTTTGTACAAAAATTAATCAAATAAAGTTTAATAAGAGATGTTTTTATGTTAAACAATCTACTGTAACTGTAATTTTTCTCTATTCATTTTCAATCGGTATCAGAGCGGATCACTAACTAAAGGATTTATTTATCTTATTAGAGATGAGATCTTACGGCAAGTATGGAGAAAAATCAACATATTGCGATTATTAACAAACCATTGATGCTATATGAAAATAACTATAGTTATTATAAAGTAAAAATGATCTAAGTCATTCAGAGTATTGATATGGATGCGTTGATTGTTGTTGTGGATGGATGGGGTGAACCTAAGACAACAAATTAAAAAAAAGGTGAGATAGTTCCTAGACCAATGAAGGAGTGGACTACTACTAAGAAGAGTGTAGCTAAAGCAAACTCACAAGCACTTACTAAGATTTTCCCTTCCTTACCAATTGATGAATTCACTACAGTTAGTTCAAGGATGTACAAGAGCTAAAGATGCATGGAATATTCTGAAAGTATGTTATGAAGGAACAAGTAATGTGAAACGAAAAAGGATTGATATGTTGGCATATGAACTCAAGGCACTCACTATGGAGGAACATGAGACTATAAATCAGTTCAGTCGTAAGCTTAGTGCATGCGCATGAAGGTTTAGTGTTGGGGATGATATACAAAGACAGAAAGCTGGTTAAAACTGCTCAGAAGCTTACGAGACAAATTTTAACCACACATGTCAGCTATTGAAGTAGGGTTATATTCATACACTATGAATTTTTTACCAAGTTGTGGGATGATGCAACCATATGAACTGAAAATCAAGAAAAGAGAGAAGGTAGCAGGAAAAGGCATAGCGCTTGTGTCAATAGAAAAAGCTCATGATCAAAATTTTGAATTAGAAGATCAAGTTTGTCTTATAGTCAAGAAGCATTTCAGAAAAATTGAAAGAGTGCAAAAGAAGAATAACCTCAGCTCCAACCGTGGAGATCAAGATAGAGAAGTAAGGAAGGGTGAAAAAATGTCTTGAATATGAATGTTTTAAACATTTCAAGGTGGATTTTCCAACCTTGAAAAGGCGTAGTGCAATTTAGTGTTACGAATGCAAAGGATTTGGTCATCCTAGAACTAATTATGTTGGAAGAACAAAAGGAAATGGAAACGACAAGTAGTTGGTAAGCTGGGATGAAAGTGACTATGAAGATGGACAAGTTATAGTATGTTATCAAAATGGAAAAAGACCAATTGGGGCTAGGCTACAATGGAGGTAACCAATTCCCAGATATCAAGTTCCTCAAAGGTCAAGGATCTTCCCATGTCACATATGCAACTTACAAACAGACTTCTTAATCTAGTTTGTATTAGAAGAATGATCGGGTTTCAGGATGTTGGTTATGTGGTAAACCATGACATTTTATGTACTACTGTCACAGATGTCTTAATAGAGTTTCATCACTTATATGGGAAAATATATTCTTCAAGGACTCCAAAAGGCGTAACAAGGTATGGATACACAAAGTAATTTGTATCCTGGTCTCAAGAACGTGGAAAAATTGCAATAAGGTAGAAGAGAAGATAGTATATCATGTGGGATTTTCAGCAGAAAAAGACACTGAAGAGGAATCATGGTATTTTGACATTATATGACTGGATCTCAAGGTAACCTAATCATGTTTCAAAAGGTTTCATCAGGAAAAGTTACGTTTGGAGATGGTGCTAAAGGAATAATTAGAGGAAAATTAATGATTGGTGGACATGATTAACCTGAACTTTCTAAAGTTTATATTGTAGATGGGCTTAAGATTAACTTCATCAGTATCATCCAAGTGTTTATTGAGAGGTTAGAAGTCACATTCACGAAGACAAGATGCAAAGCTGTGACCGAATTAGGTATCGTCAAATTGGAAGTCTTGAGATTAGGTAACAACTGTTACATGTGATAATCGAAAACCAAATGTCTGAGTACAATTCAAGAATCTGAAGCAAAACTGTGACATCAGAAGCTTGGTCACTTTAATATGCGAATACTGATTAAACTTGTTAATCATGAAGTTGTTAGAGAAGTTCAAAAGAGAAGCTCTCATGAGCAATTCATGTGTGGACCTTGCTCACATGGAAAACACATAAAAGCATATAACAAGTATGTTCCTGAGGTTAAATCTCCTAGGGATTTTGCATTAGTACACATTGATTTAATGGGACCCATCCAAGTTGAAAGTCTCACTAGGAAGAAATACATTCTTTTGGTTCTTTATGATTTTACTCGATATACATAGGTCAGGTTCCTGAGGGAAAAATCTAAAACACTTGATAGCTTTAAAATTTGTGGCATTAAAATTCAAGAATGAGAAATATGGAATAAAGACGATTCGAAGTGACCAAGGAGGATGATTTCATAATGATTAGTTTGATATTTTATGTCAAAATTATAGAATTGTTCATCAATATTCAACACCTCGAACACCACATCAGAATGATGTTGTGAAAAGGAAAAAAAAAGACAATGCAAGAAATAGCAAGAGCAATGCTTCATAGAAATAAGGTTGCCAAACACTTCTAGGCCGAAGCCATCAACACTGCCTGTTACATAATCAACCAGATGTATATCCGAAAAGGGACAAACAAAACACCGTATGAAATGTGAAAAGGAAAAACACCAAGTGTGGGGGTATTTTCACATTTTCGTATGTGTGTGTTACATACTGAATGACAAGGATCATCTGGGTAAATTTGATTCTTGACGCACTGAAGGATTCTGGCTTGCGTATTCATGGACAAGTACAACTTATCCTGTGTTTAATAAATGCACAAATATGGTTCACGAGATGGTGAATGTAGTGTTTGATGACTATTCAACCTCTCGCATGGTGAGATTCAGGGGGAAGAATCACAGAGGTAAATATATTGATTTAAAACAATTATAACCTGGAAAATCTTATGAATCAATTATTTTCTCGGCGTTCGTATCCGTGATTGAACCTAAGTATGATAAAAAGGCAATGGTATATGCTTTTTGGATATATGCAATTCAAGAAGAATTGAATCAATTCAAGAGAAGTGATGTCTGTGATTTGGTTCCAAGACCTGAAGACGTAAATGTGGTTGGTACTAAATGGATCTTCAAAAAAAAGATTGATGAATTTGGAACATTAGTCAGAAGAAAATCTCGACTAGTTGCTCAAGGATATTCTCAAGTTGATGGAGATGACTTTGATAAAACGTTTGCCCTAGTTGCTTGTCTTGAGTTTGTCAGGTTTCTGTTTGGGATGACATGTAAAGAGCGCATTTCTTAATGGAATACTACATGAAGAAGTCTATCTAGAAAAACCTAAGGGGTTTGAAGATCCACAACATCTGTTGGAACAGAAATTTGCACTGTCGAAATTCGTATGTTAAGGAAAATCAGAGTAAACTCAAATTTCTCATAGATCCCCGATTTTTGTGAATCAAACGAATATGAGATCAGAACACAATGAACAATAATAAAAGTACAAGATTAAGAATACAAAAGAGGGTGTTACAATCAGATGATAGTCTCGGCTGCAAGAGTCGCTGTCGAATATTTTAGTTGTAACAACGGAGACGGGTTAACCTAATTGAGTCGCAGCTTACTAGCAAAAGCGGAGAAATAATCAAAAGCCCTAAGTATTTCGGTGTGGATAACTGAACATGTATGTGCTCTTCCTCTTCATCTCTCTTATATAGGTTTCAAGGTTGGTTCGTCTTCCTTTTCTGTGGGAACCAAAATTCGCACTATCGATTTCTGTTAGTTGTGGAAAATCATAGATAACTCTAACTTTCCAGAGATCCCGGATTTCTGTGAGTCAAACATAAAAAGATCAGAATACGAAAGTAACTAATATGAATATTAATTTAAGAACAAAAAGAGGACAACAGAAGTCTTATTCTGAATAGCTGCGTGAACGTGTTACAACATGTGATAGCCTCAGCCAAAATAATTGTTGGCGAGTTCTCCTAGATCTAGCAGCAGAGATCGATAAATGTTTGGGTTATAAATGGTACATTCAAAACCAACGACCAAAAAATACGTAAACATCTTAGCGACACCGATCGACGGAACGTATTCACTAAACTTCCAGAAATACGCTTTGGAAGAGACGCGTAACAATTATCAGAAAGTTCGGCAACCACCTCTGCACTCTTTTGTCCTTAGTCGAGAAGGTTTTGTCCCATTGGGTTTTCCTATCACTAACGTTTTAACGAGGCAAGATGGTTCAATTATGACCGATGATCGCGAAAAACTAAAAACGCTACGATGAAATTGGAACGACGACAAGTATTTTCCGATAAATACCTTGAGCTCCGCATGTCACTTATGTAAAAAGACGCAAAACACATGATAAGCTTGACAACTGATGAGCTGAACCTTACGAACTCAGCTCGCCAATTGGCGAGCTGAGTAACACACATTCAGCTCACCAATTGGCAAGCTGAATCTCGCAAATTCAGCTCTCCATTTGGCAAGTTGAATCTCGTAAATACAGCTCACCAACTGGCGAGCTAAATGGCACTCATTCAGCTTGCCGATTGACGAGTTGATTTCGTTTTCAACCTTCATCTTTCGTAAAACTTATTCATTTTGTATGGATATCACGACCATACGATTATTCCTTACGGATCACGGAAGTTTCAGGTGTCCTTTTATATAAGTCTTGAACCTTATTAAATGGCCAAACGCCCGAAGTTATTATTCTTCGGAACGATCGTAAGGAAATGTTTGTATCTTTTAATCATACGAAGCGGTAACGGTCAATTTTTCGTAAGGCGCATATCGTAAGACCATTTGACAGATAAGAATCGTAAAATCGCCTGAACCGCATAATGGCCCAATGAGGCCAAAATGCGATAAAGGTCCCACTTATGTTTATAGGCAAGAATGCGGCCCAAGTACGATACGGTCACAACTTGTTGCACAAGACATAGACAAATGGAAGGAATTTAGAAAAGGAAAGTTTCTGCAAAAGAAAAGGAAAGTTTCCACTAAAGAATCGGGGACCAGAAAAGGAAAACTGATAAGCAAGGAGTCTATATAAGAAGGATGAAGGGAGGTGGAACATTCTACACCAGAGACCTAGGGCTTTGAGACTTTTATTCTATTTTTAGAGAGTTGCGACTTAAATTACGTTGTTTACGGTTGCGCTGTTAGTTCTTGGGTGTTTTCCGATTGACCTTACGGCCGGAATTGTCGCATGATATTAAAACATTCACGAGATTTAGAATAAGAAACCTCTTTTGCCCTATTTTGTATTCTTTAAATTTCGTATTCTTTCATTGGTTTTCATACTCTGATTTTATCCGTGTTTGGCTCACAGAAATCTGGGATCTCTGGAAAGTTAGAGTTCACTATGATTTTCTGTAACTAACGGATATAGACCGTTTGAATCTCGGTTCCCACAGTTTGGCGCTAGATAGAGGGGAAAAGAGATTTCTTTTACGTCAAACCACTGATCGGTCACGAAAAAGGTATGTCTAACTCAACCAACAACGTTATCGTATCGTTCAAGGATAAATCAACAGCTGTTCAGGCCAACCCTTGTAACGATCTCCTTGTTATCGAGCTAACGATACATGATATCTATGTCGCCAGGGTGTTAATCAACATTGGCTGCTCAACAAATGTCATCTTCAAAAATACCCCCGAAAGAATGAAAATCGGACTCTCTGGCATATCCGAGGATCCCATCTCATTAGTAGAGTTTTCTGAAGATACTAAGATGACCCTCGGCTCGATTAACCTCACGACTAAAGCTAGGAACATCGTAAAAAAGGTAAAATTTCTGGTTGTAGATGGCCCCGCCTCGTGTAACGTAATCATGGGCGTCTCGTTGTTGGACTCTATGTAGCATGTGGCATCCACGTACCACTACTGTCTCAACTTTCCAACTTTTTTGGAATCAAATCAATCCAAGAGAATCAGAGGATTTCACATGTATTCCTTGCTGCTAAACGAAAACGAAAAATCGCAACGCCAAAAAACATCACCAAGAACAATAGGCAAAAGGGTCTCGCCGAAAACACTGTAGAACAGGATCAAACAAAGATCTTCTGGCGACTGCGGAAGGCAGAAACCCTAGAGTCAAAGCGCGAACCGGCATACGAATTCATCATCTCAGTATGCTTAGACGAAAGGTTTCCTGAATGATGCGTCGAGATCAGTGCTAACCTCTGTGACCCCATAAAAATGCAATTCATAGCCTGTTCAAAGAAGGACCTCAATACATTCGCATGGGCTGCAGAGGATATGCGGGGAATTGACATCAATGCAACCTGCCACGAAATTAACGTCGACCCGACCTTTAAATCCTTCAAACAGAAAAGGCGGAGATTGGGTCCTATACGCGCTGCTGCAGTAAACGACAAAGTAGAGAAATTTCTCAATGTCGGGTCAATTATGAAAGTTAAGTATCCTGACTAGCTCGCTAATCCAGTCATGGTTAGGAAGAAAATGGAAAGTGGTGGGTCTGCATTGATTTCGCTGACCTCAATAAAGCGTGTCCAAAAGATAGTTTCCCACTGCCGCATATCGACCGCCTAGTGGAAGCCATGACAAAAAACAAACTATTATCATTCATGGACGCCTTCTCAGGTTATAATAAGATCATGATCAATCCTGACGATAGCGAGAAAACCGCTTTCATCACTGACCGTGGCACATACTGAGGACATTCTTGTAAAATCCCTCGAGGAACATAACAACGTCGCCGATCTACAAAGATGCTTGAAAAAACTAAACCAACACAACATGAAACTCAACTCAGCTAAGTGCAGATTCTCCGTAGCATCGGGAGAAGTTAGCCCTTGCTGTCGTAATTTCGGCACGAAAACTACGACCATATTTCCAGTCGAATTCAATAATCGTCCTCACAACATTCCCATTCCGAACAATCTTGCATAGCCCCAATTAGTCGGGTAGACTAGAAAAATGGGCAATCGAGTTAAGCGAGTACGATATCGAATACCGTACAAAGAATTCCGCAAAACCGCAAGTCCTCACCGACTTTCTTGTAGAGCTCCCAACGGAAAGTATCATAAATCAAGAACCGGACTCGCTCTAGACTCTCCATGTAGACGAATCCGCATCCAAACAAGGTTCATGAGTCGGGATCCAGCTCACGTTTCCAATCAGAGAAATACTACAATAGTCACTTCGTCTCGTATTTCAATAATCAAACAATGAAGCAGAATACGAGGTGCTTTTCGCCAGATTACGATTAGCCCATGCACTAAAAATGGGAAATATTCACGCCTATTGCGACTCGCAGCTTGTGGCGACTCAATTTAGCGGAGAATTCGAAGCCAGGGACAAAAGAATTGAATCATACCTGAAACTCCTTAGGGACTTGTCACAAGGTTTTGACCAGTTTTCCCTCACACGAATACCTCGCTCAGAGAACGTGCATGCCGGCGCTTTAGCAGCTCTGGGCTCGAGCTCCGATCCAAGTCTCAGATGAGTTATCCACGTGCAGTTCAACGAACATTCGAGTATCCCCCCCCCCCCCCCGATCGTAATAAACTTAATCCTGAGACGATTCAATATGATGAATATCCGGACCAACTCAGATACGGATACGATAAACTATGGATTCAAGAAATTTGATCCTACATAGCTGAAGGAACACTTCCCTCGGAAAAAATGGGCCGCTTGAAAAGTCAAAAATTCATGCCGCACGATACACCCTAGTGGATGGAGAAATCTATAAAAAAAGTTTTTCCGGACACTCATAACTTGCGTAGAAGGAGAAAAATCATGAAAAATCGTGGAAGAAGTTCATTCCGGCTCATTCGAGAATCTTTCTGGTGGGAGATAACTCGTAATCAAAATAAAACGCCATGATATTACTGGGCAACTATGGTTAAGGACTGCTAAAAGTTCGCTCGGAAGTGCGAAAAATGCCAGAGGCACGCACCAACAATCCATCAACCGGGCAGAACTCCTCTGTTCTATTTCTTCACCGTACCTATTCATGTGTTGGACAATGGACGACGTCAGGCCCATGCATAGATCTAAACAGAAACACTTCCTACAGGTGCTAACATATTTCTTTTCGAAAGGTTGAGGCTGAGTCGTACGCCAGCATCAAAGATGCTCAAGTCGAAAATTTTGTATGGAAATATATCATTTGCAGGCATGGGATTCCCTACGAAATCATGACGGATAACAAAATCAATTCCCAGATACCCCGAGGGTAACTGTCAAGTAGAAACCGTCACCAAAACCATACTAGATGGACTGAAGAAATGCTTGGACGCCAAGAAAGGACGATGGGCTGAAGAGCTCGAACGATTCCTTTGGTCACATAGAACAGTGCCACGAAGAGCAACTGGAGAAACTCTGTTCGCTCTCATATATGGGTCGGAATGCAAGATTCCATCGGAAGTAGAGTTTCCATGGATACACAGAAAACTGCTCCTAGAGCAAAACAAAACAAATAACCTAATGCTGCTAGACAAGCTCGACCTCATCAATGAACGCCAGGATCACCCCGGGAGCAAGCGGCCGCAAAATATTAAAACTCGAACGTAGGAAGTCGCAAATTCAAAGAAGGCGACCTAGTCCTACGCAAAGTCTTGATGGAAAATTACAAGCAAACAGGAAAGGACCATATAGGGTCACGAAAGTGGTCCGACCAGGTGCATACGAAATCACCACAACTCAAAACATAAAGATTCCAAGAACTTGGAACGCAATGCACCTTAAAAAATACTATCAATAAAATAAACGACACTATGACTAAGACTTGTAGTGGGTACGTATACAAAGACTTGTATACTCTCATATTTTAAAATATCCGCACTATGTACTCGATATTTTTTAAACTTTTACGCAATAAAAAACTAATCATGCCTTAATATTTTTTTCGCATCTTCTTGATCGCACATATTCAATCATACTCCAAATATTTTAGATCCTCGTATAATCCAGTAACAATAGTCATACAAAAAACTCTAGCACTCTCCTCACCCGCTAAAGCAAGCTTATCATCCGAAAAAATCACAAAAAAAACTCCCCAAGCATATCTTGAAAAAACGAACGGAAAAAGAACTTTAACAAAAAGCAAGACATTGCGAACTTCCGAGACTGAAGATCCAAGCTCGTACAAATACAGTCTGTGCGGACTATAGAAATCAAAACAAGCAAACAGAAGATTTCAAACTAAACCCATCGACTGGCCCCCGACGGAGAAACTAGTCACCCAACCTTTCATAAGATTGGTTCTCACATGCCCGACACAATGGTAAACAGCGCTATAAAAACCAAAATTTTGGTCAGCACTTCCGAACGGTCTTTGGAGAGATGTTCGGTTCCAACTCGACATAGATCTATCGTAGATTCCAACGTCAAAATGGAATCAGGTTGAAATTGCAAAACAGGATACGTAAGTCGGAACAGTCACCGCACCCCTTAATCGAGATTAAACTTAGGTCTTGCCCTAAACCCATCACACTGGCCTCTAACATCTCTAGACATAGTATCGAATACCGTTACGAGATTCTTGAACTTGTCTCCTCGCTGACATCCAAAAATTTGTGAATGCCCGGACCCAACTTTTCAAAAAAAAAGCCACGCGAAAAACGATCATAGCGACCACCGGAGAACAAGGTACGAAACTGACTACTCGTATCCATAACTCAAAAACTTGATTCCAACAAAAGCCGCAAAGCGGCAAGAAAACCCAAAGCTACACACGGCCGTGTTAGTCAAACAAGAGAATCTTAAGTGTACATACCTTGGTTTGGTACCATGACATCAAACTCTAACCCAAAATACCTTGTAGGGGAGATTCAGTCTCCCCCCTTTCTGCAACCTTCTTCTTCCCAGCCGCCTCGCAAGCAGGACAAGACCTCTAAGCACTGTAGAGGGAACAATGGGAGGAGCTCCGGTAGCGGGTAATCCCAAAACAATCTCCCGTTTGACAGGAGAGGGAGGAGGTATCATTCGGCCCCATGATCAGAGATTCCAATAGGAGCTAGAGTAATCAAAGATCCCGTTGGGAGAATCTCACCATGGTCTGGGTTGGGCGTCATATTAGGCACAATGGCCGGCAATGTAATCGGCGCAATCAGGATAACAGGGCATTTCATCTCAACATCGTGACGGGATATCTTCTCATTGAACTCCAGGAATCCTGCAACGAAAGAAGGGATCTCCCCGGGAACAGGAGAACCAGAAGAACCTCCCGAAACAGTGTTATTGGTGGTGGTCGTGCTGTTCCTCTGAGGAGAAGTCATCTTAACAAAAGCTTTTAAAATGGAAGATTGTAAATAATGAGAATGAAGGGAAAGGAGAGTAAGCATCCATTACTTATAGGAAAGCATTTTCACAATAAAATAATCCCAGAATTTTTATAAAACTAGGTTTCAGATATTTCTTGATCGTAAGTTTCGATAAAAACACAAGCTTCTCGCCCGCAATGTCCGACACAGACATTTCGAGATGGGGGCTAATTGTTGGGGTAAAAAATGGTACATTCGAAACCAATGACCAAAAAATAAGTAAACATCTTAGCGACACTGATCGACGGAACGTATTCACTAAACTTCTAGAAATACATGTCAGAAGAGACGCGTAACAATTATCAAAAAGTTAGGCAACCACCTCTGCACTCTTTTGTCCTTAGTTGAGAAGGTTTTGTCCCATCGGGTTTTCCTATCACTAAGGTTTTAACGAGAAAAGATGGTTCAATTATGACCGATAATCGCGAAAAACTAAATATGCTACGATGAAATCAGAATGAGGACAAGTAATTTCTGACAAATACCTTGAGCTCCGTAAATTGTTTATGCACGAAGACGCAAAACAGACGATCAGGTTGACATCTGATGTGTTGAACCTTACAAAATCAGCTCACCAATTGGCGTGCTAGATCTCGTAAATTCAGCTTGCCGATTGACGAGTTGATTTTGTTTCGAACACTTCATCTTTTGTTTCGTATCATTCCGAGATTCTGTTGGAACTCTATGACTAAAATCATAAAGATTATTCTCTTCGTATGGATATCACGACCATACGACTATTCCTTACGGATCGAGGAAGTTTTGGGAGTCTTTACTTATAATTTTCGAATCGTATAAAATGGCTAAACGACCAAAGGTATTATTCTCCGGAACGATCGTAATTAAGACCAATTGTCCGATAAGAATCGTAAAATCTCCTAATCCACATAACAACCCAATGAGTCCTAATACGCGATAAATGGCCCACTTACTTTTCTAGGAAAGAATCCGGCCCAAGTACGATGACGGTCACAGCTTGTTGCAAAAGATATATAGAAATGGAAGGAATTCGGAAAAGGAAAGTTTCCACAAAAGAAAAGGAAAGTTTACGTAAAAGAAAAGGAAAGTTTCCGCTAAAGAATCGGTTACCAGAAAAGGAAAACAAACAAGCAAGGATTCTATATAGGAAGGATGAAGGGAGGAGACAAGGGCGGTGGAACATTCTACACACCAGAGACTTCTGCTCTTAGAATTTTATTCTTTTTTATAGAGCTGCGACTCAAATTAGGTTGTTTACGGTTCCGCTGTTAGTTCTAAGGGTTTTTCCAATTGTTCCTACGACCGGAATTGTCGCCTGATTGTAAAACGTTCACGAAATTCACAATAAGAAACCTCTTTCGCCCTATTTCGTATTCTTTCATTGGTTTTCATACTCTTATTTTATTTGTTTTTGGCTCACAGAATTCTGTGATCTCTGGAAAGTTTGAGTTCACTCTGATTTTTCATAACTGACGGATATCGACAGTGCGAATCTCGTTTCCCACAATAAACCTAATTGAATCACAGCTCACTAACAATAACAGAAAAACAGTCTAAAGCCCTAAATATTTTGGTATGGAGAAAAGAACTTCCTGGTGCCGCTTCTCCTCACCTCTCTTATATAGGCTTCAGGATTGATCCATCTTCCTTTTTCACCTTCCGTGGAAATCTTCCTTTTTGGTTTATTCTTGTGGAAATCTTCCTTTTCTGGATTTCTTCCATTTCTTCTTTGCTTGCAGGAGAAGCTTCGACTGTCATTGTGCTTGGGCTTGATTCTCTTCTGGAATGGTGAGTGGACCTTTTCCATGTTTTAGGCCTCGTTGGGAAGTTTTATGGTTTAAGCGATTTTACGGTTCTTATCGGAGAACCTAGACCTTGCGGAAATATTATATCAATTACGTGAGTGAGATAGTATCGACGCTATCCATCACCATTCTATATGACTTATTATTATAGAATGATTTCACGATTCCCTCCTGAGTCGCAGGAAGTCATCGTATGAAAGGAATAAGTTTTACGAATTTTAGTGTAAAACCCCAACGAAACTCAGAGTGATAAGAAAAAGAGATGATTCGTCAAGAGTGATATGAAGCGCGTATGTGATTCAGCTCGCCAGTTGGTGAGATGAATTTTTCCCATGGTTCATCTCGGCAATTGGTGAGATAAAATTTATGATTCATCTCGCCAGTTGGGGATATGAATGTTTCTGTTTCATCTAGCCAACTGGCGAGATGAATGTTTCTGATTCATCTGGCCAACCGGCGAGATGAATTCTTAGTGCATTTTCATTTCGCCAGTTGGCGAGATGAATGTCTCTGATTCATCTCGCCAACCGGCGAGATGAATTTTTTGACAGATTCATATCGCTAGTTGGCAAGATGAATTCTTTATGCAGATTCATCTCGCCAGTTGGTGAGATGAATGTCTATGATTCATCTCGCCAACTGGCGAGATGTACGTATGTCTGAAAACGTATCGATTGTTTGTACTTCAGCATGATTCGTGCTATCCGCAAACGATATTTGGGTTTAAAGCATTTTTCTGAAGGTTGCGTATCTGTCGAGGTTTCTCGGATGTTCATGTCAAGTATGCTAGTCCCACGCTGGACGTAAGCGGACCATCTTGCCTTGCTTAAACCTTATTGATAGGAAAACCCATTGAGAAAAAACCTTCTTGGCTAAGGACAAAATAATACAGAGAAAACCTCTTAGCGATTCTATGATTGTTAGGTATATTCTTTATGGTATTTTGGAAGTATCGCAGCTTGTTACTCAAGTAAGGATTATTCGAATAGTGTCGTTTGATGTTCGGATCATGTGATTAATATATATGTGATGGTTTTTAGAAATTGATTTCGCATGAGTGTTTTTGACACCAATAGTTAGCCCCCCCCCCAGCTCGTAAGAACCTTTAAAGTTTTCTTCGGAGGTATTAGGTTAGTAAGTTAGGAGAAATTGATGACTTAAAAGTCCAAAGCTTAATCGTGGGCGACTAGAATTCATCGTGGGAGGTCAAAGTTTTTTGTGAGCAACGAGACTTTGTCATGGGTGAGTAGACTTTTTCGTGGGTGACTAAAATTCATCGTGAGAGACCAAAATTTGTCGTGGGAAACTAGACTTGGTCGTGGGCGACAAAACTTTGTCATGGGTTACCATACTTCATCATCGTGGGCGACCAGACTTCATCGTGGGCGACTAGACTTCATCGTGGGTGACCAGACTTCATCGTGGGTGACCAGACTTTATCGTGGGCGGTCAGACTTCATCGTTGGCGACCAGACTTCACTGTGGGCGACTAGACTTTATCGTGGGCAACCAGACTTTGTCGTCGGTGACTAGACTTGTCGTGGCCGACTAGACTGGGCCAAACGATAAACTTGAACAAGTGTACCGGTCCATTGAGGAATATGGTGAATGTCGCAGTTCCATGGATATGTTGGGGCACACCAAAAATTATGACTATCCGTATAACGCCAAGATGGACGAGATTTCAGGGTATATGAAGAGGTGTGAAAATGTAGTCTTTTTCCCCTCCGATCGTAGAGAGATTTTGGGAGCGTTGGGCTCTGATCTCTGTTTCCTCTATTTTAGAAGAAGTCAAGACCGCTACTTTCGGTGATAAAGACACGACGGTCGTATTCTGGCTTCTTTGAGTGTTACTCGTGACGAGCGAAAGTTTATGTATAAAGGGACTATGTTCCCTATTTATGTTATGATTTTGTACAGGTGTGGCCGATTTAAGTTGGTCGGGATTGGTCATGGGTGGTTCTAAATCCCAGTTGCCTTTCGGCTTATGTAAATTGTATTATGTTGTGTAAGTATATGGTTTTGTGATCGAGACAAAAATTACGAGTAGTCAATTCATATTATGTTCTTTGATTTTTCGTTATGTTTAGCTTATCCGTTTCGGACGCAAGTTTTTTTTAGATTCTAATTTATGAGTTATATGGATGTGTGTGTGTGAGCGACGAGACAAATTTAGGGATCTTGTATAATTTTTTGATACTATGTCTAGAGATGTTAAGAGACCATTGTGCTGGGTTTAGGGCAAAACGTAGGTTTATTCTCGGTTTTACGGGGTGCTAGGACTATCCCGGTTTATGTATCCTGTTTTTGATTACAACTTGGTTCTCTTTCATTATTGGAGTCTGCGATAGACTCGCATCAATCGGGAACCGAGCATCTCTCCGAAGACAATTTCTAAGTCGTTTGGAAGTTCTGACCAAAATTTTGGCTTTTATAGCGTTGTTTATCCTTATGTCGGATATGTGAGAATCGATCTTAAGAAAGGTTAGGTGACCATCCCGATGGCGAAACCGAGCAGCCGAGTCGCACCCCGAGCCCCAAGGCTTCAGAGGACGAAAGAGACGAAACCGACCTATCTAAGGAGTTTGGGGGAGAATCAGACGGATACAAGGACGACGCCCATACCCCACTTTCCCGTGCCGGCAAGCGACCTCAGCGATCGATCATGGAGATCCAGGAGATGAAAGACTCCCTACAGGAGGTTGTCCGACAAATGAACTCCAAAGTCACCAAGCCATAAGCTCGGCGCCAGAGCTGGATCGGTTGATGGAAGAAATACTCTGAAGCCCGTACGCCGCACATATAAAGAACTCTAAAGTGCAAAACCATGGAAAAATCAAAATACCTTTTTACAAAGGAAAGACAGATCCCAACGCGTACATGACCACTTTCATAATTGCAGTAGAACGAGTGCAATTCGACGAACACGAAAAAGGATGCAAGGTATTGCCAGTTGTTCAGTGAGCACCTCTAGGGACCAGCACTCACATGGTTCTCCCGGCTTCCTGAAGGTTGAATCCACAGTTTCAACCAAATGAGCATGATGTTCTTAAAACACTACTCAGTATACATCGAGAGGGACATCTCAGACGCAGACATCTGGAGCATGACCCATGGTCCAAATGAGCCCCTCTGACAATTCATCGAAAGATTCAAAGAAGTGATATCCCGAGTGATAGTCACTGATAACGCCACGATTGTTGCCCTCAAAAACGCGGTCTGGGGAGAATCTGAATTCATATAAGATCTAATATTGAACCCGCCAGCAACAATCAACAACACACTCCATAGAGGAAAGTTTTTCGCACAGATAGAAGATGATTTAATCGAAATGCGGAAGATAACTAGAGAAAAAGGTCAAGTAACTCAGGTCGCTACCCCAAAGCGAAACCCCCAGCAGGCAATCAAACACTATTCGCAGGGAAACCCAAGAACGGACCTTGGAACCAATGGAAAACGACCTGAAGAACAAAGAAAAGTCAAAAAGCATTGTGAATACCATAACCAAGATGGGAACTCCACTGAAGAGTGCAGAAGCTTCAAGTCGTTCCTTTTTAGCAAGAACTAGTTCGGAGAATTGGTGGAGCCCAGCAAGGCGATAGCGGTTAATCCCAAGCAAGGGGCAGAAGACAAGAACGAAGAGGTCAACCCCCCCAAAACGAGACCGCGAGGAACTGCCTCAAATGGCGCCAACTCCACCATTCAAAAAGTGAATTAATATTATCATGGGAAATAACCAGTTTGGCCTAAACTCGGTAACGGTGATCAAAGCATACGGGCCCAGGGCGGCATCGTGTGAGAAATGGAAAATCAAGCCCCTGGAGACAGGAGAACCTATAGCCTCTGACGAGACGGACACAACAGGACTCGACATCCCTCATGCCTACCCACTAATCATCAAACTAATCTTAGAAGGATACAAGATCGCAAGAGTACTCATAGATATGGGGAGCTCGGCAGACTTGATCTTCAAAGAGGCTCTGGAGAAAATTGACATAGACCTATCTCGAGTTGAGGGACCACTTGCGCCGTTGACCGGCTTCACCAGCGAGACATCCATGATGGTTGGAACTATCAAACTACTAATGCACGCAGCTGCGGTATCGAGGATGATCGAATTCACAATAATTGACAAACCAGCGATATACAACGCAATCCTAGGGACTCCATGGATAAACACAATGAAGGTTGTACCCTCTACATACCACCAATGAGTCAAATTCCCCACTAAGGAAGGGATCAAAACGATCAAAGGAAGCCAAATACCGATCCGAGCTTGCTACCTAGCCGAACTCAAACTCCGAGAAAAGGCCTTATAGAAATTATAGATTAGGGATCCCGCCCTGCCTACGGAGCCGACATACGAGGAACCCAAACCCGACGAGGTGACGCACAACTGTATATACCCGGGATACCCAGAGCGCTGCATTGACATAGGATCAAAACTTCAAAAAGACTTGAAAGAGGAGATAATCCTTTTCCTCAAAGAAAACAAACACACCTTAGCATGGAACATGACGGACATGCCAGGAATAAGCTTGGACATTATGTTTCACGAGCTAAATGCGGACCCAATTTACAAGCCGATAAAACAGAAAAAGCGCAAACTAGGGGCTGAGCAGGCTAAGGCGGTCAGAGATGAGGTGGAAAAGTTATTAGGTGCAGGTTCAATCACAGAGGTGAAATATCCGGAATGGCTTGCCAACCCCGTAGTGGTGAAGAAGAAGAATGGAAAATGGAGAGTATGCATATACTTCACCACTTGAACAAAGCATGTCCCAAGGACAGTTTCCTATTGCCACACATAGATCAACTCATCGAAGCCACAACTGGTTACAAGCTGCTCTCATTTATAGATGCCTTCTCGGGCTACAACCAGATACTCATGCACCCAGACGACAGGGAAAAAACCGCTTTTACTATGGACAAAGGCATCTATTGTTACAAGGTAATGCCTTTCGGCTTAAAGAGCACATGCGTAACCTACCAACGCTTAGTCAACAAAATGTTCTCTGAACAGCTGGGGAAGATGATGGAAGTCTATATACACGACATGCTCGTCAAATCCTCAGACAAGGGCAATCATGTGGGCGACCTGCACACCTGTTTTGAAAAACTAAACACCTATGGAATGAAGTTGAGCCCAGCTAAGTGCACGTTCGAAATAACCTCAGGCGAATTCCTTGGCTACCTGGTGACCAAAAGGGGGATCGAAGGCAATCCAAAGCAAATCAACGCACTGTTAAGGATGATGTAAGCCCAAAAACACAAGAGAAGTACAGAGACTGACCAGGCACATAGCCACCCTGACTAGATTTATATCTAAATCCACAGACAAATGCCATCCATTCTATAACCTCCTAAAGGGGAACAAGAAATCCGTCAGGAATAAGGAATGCGAATGAGCATTCACGGAATTAAAAACCTACCTGATGACACCACCAGTCTTTTCGTCACCACAAGATGGGGAAACACTATACCGTAACATCGCGGTGTCATGTCATGCAATCAGCTAAGTTCTTGTACGCAAGCAGCTAGGCGACTAGAGGCCAATTTTCTACCTCAGCAAAATCCTTGAGGATGCCGAGACCAAATACCCAACAATAGAGAAATTGGCCCTATCTGTGGTGCACTCAGCAAGGAAATTGCGATCCTACTTCCAATCGCACTCGATCGTTGTGTATTCCAATCAACCGCTATATACAATCCTACATAGTCCGAACCAGTCGAGAAGACTCTCCAAATGGGCTGTCGAGCTCAGCGAGCACGTAATAGAATTCAAAAGCAGGACATGCGCAAAATCTCAAGTCTTGGCGAACTTCCTGATAGAGCTACCACCGGAGATGGATACGGTAGTACAACCAAATTAAGCAAAATGGTCACTATACGTAGATGGGGCAAGCTCAAAACACGGTTCTGGAGTAGAAGAATGGTTGGTCTGCCCAAACGGAGAGATATTCGAGCAATCATTTCGGTTGGACTTCGTGGCGTCAAAAAAAAATGCTGAATACGAGGCGATAATTACCGGGATGCGACTGGCAACAGCAATCGAAGCTAAGCGAGTAACAGGCTCATGCGATTCCCAACGAGTTATGAACCAATTCAGTGGGGAATACGAGACAAGAGACGACAGAATGGAAGCATACCTAGGCATGGTGAAAACCCTTTGCAACGAATTTGCAGACTTCGACCTAATCAAAATCCCTAGAGGCAAAAACATACCTACGGATGCCCTAGCCGCACTGGCCTCAACTACGGACCCGCAGACGACCAGGGTTATACCGGTTGAAACTATCGACAGGCCCAGCATCTGCATCACTAAAGCTACATACGTTATACAGGATTCAATCAAGGAATACAATGCCAAACTAGACCCCAAGGACGTCAAAGATAGCGCAATTTCGATGGAAATGGAGGAAGTCAAAGTGGAAATAGACTGGCAAATTGAGATACTAGCCTACATAATAGATGGGATCTTGCCACCAAAGAAATGGGACGCCAAAAAACTCAAAGCCAAAAGTGCTAGATACACTTAGTTAGACGGAATCCTCTATAGTGTACGCGGCCTGCAACTAAAGTGCATATCCGACCAAGAGACAAAGAAGATAATAAGGGAAGTACATGATGGAGCATGCGGAAATCATTCAGGTGGCAGGGCGCTGGCAATCAAGATAAAGCGATACGGATACTAATGGCCAACCATGATAACGGACTGCGAACAGTACGCCCTGAAATGCGAGAAATGCCAAAAGCACGTGCCGTTGATATACAGACCATTCATGTGGTGCTCAATGGACATAATTGGCCCAATGGATAGAAGCCAAATCATTCGCTAAAGTCAAATCCGAGAACGTGGAATCCTTCATCTGGAAGAACATAATTTGCCGCCATGGGATCCCCTACGAAATACACACTGACAACGGTCCCCAATTTTCCTTAGATCCTTTCAAAGAATTTTGGGAACGAATGTGCATAAATTTAACATTCTTAACAGCGGACTACCCACAGGCCAACGGCTAGGCCGAGGCCACTAACAAGACAATCTTAGATGACTAAAGAAGAGGCTAGACGCCAAAAAGGGTAGATGGGTAGACGAACTGGAGGGAGTACTCTGGTTTTACCGAACAACACCCATAAGAGAGACCAATGACTCGCCTTTTTCTCTAGTATACGGGACCAAGGCAATAATATATGCTGAGACCGAAGTCCCCATCCTCAGGTTCAAACTGGCACCTCAGAACACAAAACTACCATAACGCCGCAGCACAATTCTAAAACAAGAAGATCAGGAAGCGACGATTCGTTGAAGAAGAGTCGGTGCTCCGAGAAGTCTTCCCCGCAAGGGCCAAAATGAATGCAGGAAAGCTGGGAATCAAATGGGAAGGACCATACAGAATATCCAAGATCATCAAACCAGGAGTGTACGATCTAGAGGACACAGAAGGAAACAAGGAGCGACACCTTTGGAACGCTCAACACTTGAAGAAATATTTTTGTTGACGACTAGCAACTATTTCCCCTTCGTTTTCACGTGTAATTGTACTTTTCAAAACAGTGAACTACGACCTCTGCTTGATCCCCACCGGGGTACGTCGGCAATTCCATTACGAAATTCAACTATTGTTTTTGTTTATTTCAATTTTGCATCATCTCCTTCTTCATGAATTTTTCTCAAAAAATGAGGGAGATGTATTCGTCCTTCACACTCCGACCCAGCCCGCCCTCTCCTTCTTCATGTATTTTTCTCAAAAAATGGGGGAGATGTATTCGTCCTTCACATTTCGACCCAGCCCGCCCTCTCCTTCTTCATGACTTTTTCTCAAAAAATGGGGGAGATGCATTCGTCATTCACAATCCGACCCAGCCCGCCCTCTCTTTCTTCATGTATATTTCTCAAAAAACGGGGGAGATGTATTCGTCCTTCACACTTCGACCCAGCCCGCCCTCTCCTGCTTCATGAATTTTTCTCAAAAAATGGGGGAGATGTATTCGTCCTTCACACTCCGATCCAGCCCGCCCTCTCCTTCTTCATGAGTTTTTCTCAAAAAATGGGGGAGATGTATTCGTCCTCTACATTACATAACAAGCCCCCCTCAACCGGCGCTCTTGCTTAGTCGATGGACCA
Source organism: Iberis pinnata (assembly GCA_900406425.1). Classification (NCBI taxonomy): domain Eukaryota; kingdom Viridiplantae; phylum Streptophyta; class Magnoliopsida; order Brassicales; family Brassicaceae; genus Iberis; species Iberis pinnata. The sequence continues at coordinate 15,109 of OVBE01000016.1, read as the reverse complement.
GCTCGAGGACGTTCAAATTTCAATGTATCACCCAACCACATGGATTATCCACCTGACGTTCACTAAGCTATCCACCACCAAACATTCCAACCTTTATCGTTTTCGTCTCTCCTATCTACCAATACTCCAACGAAATCGAGGGGAGAACACTATACTACACCTGCGAAGGACTACCTAAGCCTTCACCGTTTTCTCCTGCGAAGGACTACCTACGCCTTCAACTTTTGTTTCTTTGATAAAATTATCTAAACCTTTAAATACCTCTTCATTATAACACAACACTCAAAACAAAAACAATCGAACACATCACATTGTATGACCTGACCAGTCATGAAATACATCGCACACCCCCTAGTGGGTATCAGCGTGAGCAACCCTCAGCAAGTTGTAAGCGCTAAAGCCGAGCCCAGTCTCATAATAACGTATTAAGGTATATGACAAACGCTGTCAAACAGCTGAAACACTCATTCTGCATTTTAACATTTGATCCCTCAAATAAAGCATGTTATTTTTAACATTTTTGTCTTAATGACAAAGCATATATCGATCTTAGCTGGCAAACACATGTGATATCATTCCAGCAAATATAAACTCAGCTCGAAGCGGGTGCTTAGAAGCAATAGGCAAAAACATAAACTAAAACTCCAACACAAATTAAATAAACTTAAAAGGTTTTGGGTTAAAACCCCTCGCCTAGGCATCAAATTCAAGTTCGCATAACAGTCAAGAGAGTTTTAAAAACAAAAGGCAAAGCGGATGAGATGGAGGATTTTCTAGGCATGCGGGTCTTGGCCAGCTGCATTGTCTTCATCCCCTCTGGGGCTTCTTTCCTCGGAACAACTGCGACTTCTCCAAAGCGCACCGCGACTTCGACCGCCTTGTTAAAAGCTCTGCCTGCATCAGCACCAAGCCCCTCGACCTCCTCCTCTCCAGTCCTCTCCTCAGCCATAACCTCATCTTTGTTCCCTCTGACGACAGCCTCTTCAACAGGGTTCGGAGATGGGAGATTTGTACCGTACGGATTGATGCCTTCGGCCGGATTAGGTTCAGAGGGCTCGCTCAGGTCGGACCCAGTGGGCGTTGCCGTCAATTCCTTCTCCATGTCTAGCTCCTTGAAATCTAGCATAGCCAGCTCCTCGTTGAATCCACCCAGGTCTTTTTCCAAATCTTTATGCTCCGTCTCTAGAGTGGTCTCCCCCGCTCTCTCTCAAAAGTCTAATCATCTCGAGATTACACTTAATCTGTTCCACCTGCATTAACTTCTCCTGATACACCCGTTCGTTTGCAACCTTCCCTTTCACCTGATCGATCTTCCTGACGAACTGTGCCGTCATCTCGTCTTCCTTTTCTTTAAGCTTCTGCTCCATCCGGTCATCCATATCCTTCATGATGCCCGCAAGCTCCTTGGCCATGGAAGCCACCACCTTCTTCAAATCCTTCTTTTCCTTGTCGTGACGACCCATCTTTGCACTCAGCCTCTCTACATCTTTCTTCCTTAGATCCTCCAGTTCGATTACCTCAGCCCTCAACCTACTGTTCTCATCCGTGAGCGTTTCCACCCACTTCATTGCAGTTTTCAATTCGGCGATAGCCTTATCAGCTCTTGCTGTCACATCCTCGATCATTTTGATCCCAAAGTTCTTCTTCGCTCTCCTCAGCTCGTCATCAAAACCCCTACCAGTCGGTTGGCTAAAGCTGCAGTCTAGGAAAAAAAAGTTGCACATCAATCAAAACAGGAGCCAACTTTCAAATAGCAAAAAAAAAAGAAAATTGAAATAAATAGCACAACAACCATACCTCGGCATGGGAGCGAGCCCAGTCAGCATATTCCTTCTGAACAGAAAGCGACCTATTATCATAAACTTTAGGACCACCTAGGTGAAGCTTAGACATTGGCTCTGTGCAAGGATCCCCTTCTTCCACCATTGGAGACTGGTTCGGCCATGAGAAGCTGAACGCGAATCTGCCATGATCGTGAACACCAACTGGAGATGCCTCATGAGTGCAAGCCCTCTTCTCTGAGGGAGCATCAAGGTGGCGAGTGATCTGCTGGATCAGAGGGAGATGGGACGATTTCTTACTGGAACCTACAGCCTTCTCCCGAAGCTGGTCACCACGGGATAAGTCAGAAACCTCAATGGGGTCCATTGGAGCCTGATCCTTGGGAGTCTTCGCCTCCTGAGCAGCACCAAGTCCCGCCGAGCTTGGAGCCCCCTAGGAACTTTTCAATTTGTGAGCTTTACGATATGGGATATGATTCTTCATAGTGACAGAAAAACACTGAGACGGAGCACCTGTAGTAAACCACACATCAACCGTCACACTAGAATAAAACCTAAACAAACCACTTACTTGAGGATGATTCAGATAGCGGTTCTAACAGCAGCCAGTTGCGGATACTCTTTCCTCGTCGAATGTGTTCCAATTGTTCAGCCGGTTGCTCGCGAGAAGTTTCCAATTCTTCAGATATTCAGCCAAAGGATCCTCAACCTGAGTTAGATGCGGGACTAACAAACACCCAAATAAGAAAGAAAAGGAAACCCAACTAGCCAAAAATGCCATAAAATCAACCAACACAAAAAATAAGATTAAAAACAACCAGAAATCATCAATCTAACAAACAAGCAAGGGGGATTCACACCAATCTCCCTATTCCACCAAGACTCTAGATAGTTGGGACTCGTAGTCCCAAAAGAGATATGATTAATTTCAAGGAAAAAGTAAAATTGATCCTAGTCAGTTTCGTCTTTGGGGTTTGGCCGGTTGTTAACACTTGGTTGGGTTTATTTGCATCACAACTTAGTTCGAAGCCGTTCTCCCTCGCCTGGACCATCAGGGAAATCGCATGCTAGACCCCTTTAGGCATCAGCTCGCTCAGAGCAATCCATCGGCGACGCAAGTACCGAACCAACAACTCGGGAACCGGAAAACAAAACCCACAGGTCTTGAAAAAGATCTCGTAGACCATGAAGATTCCCAATGGGGGATTGTCTGGAAACTGACCCGGATTGGGAATTAAGAACCTTACATCAGACCGGAGATCAAAATGCTCCCAAAGTGTTCTCACAGACGTAGGACATCAATGAGTAGAAGAGAAAGCCATGATTTGCGGAGCCGCAGCCGCCCTGGACCTTGCGCTGGAAATGATGGGAGTTCTGACACTCGCGCTGGCCGCAGGATGCGATGACGAGCTTTTGCTCCGGGAGCGAAGCGCCAGTTGTCTCGACATAGCGGAAGAACTGAGATGGGAGAGGAATTAGAAGAAGGAAACCCAAGCAAACCCTAGCAGAAATTAAAAGGGGGAATAGCAAACCCTAGCAGAAATTAAAGAAAGATGAGGAATCGATTAATTGTACCTTAAGTTGCGTAAAGAGAGAGAAGGAGTGGACGTTTGAATGCGTATTGGGAAGACAATTCTAAGCACTTGAGGAGAGAGAGAGAGGAGAGCAGTAGAAACTGCCTCAAAGAATGCAAACCTTTTGTAGGCGTAATCATGATGCTTTTGAACTTCAAAATTCGGGCATGCGCCGCGTGTTAGGGGAAAAGTAACCGTGAGATTGTTAAGATTTCCTCAGCCAAAATCATAACAAATCGACCTAACAAATGCAAAATCTTTGGGAAAAACGAAATTATCCGGTTCAGCACGAAAATTAAAATGCATGTGACAACAATATGTGAATGCGTGCATATCTAAATAAGAATGAAAAATGGAGATCATTCTGGAGCAGACAATCTCGAGTTGAATTTCCACCAATCTTCGAAGGTCACCCAAATTGCTAAGCTCATAGGGAGACCTGGGGGTTAATATATTGGTGTCAAAACCCCCTCAGCAAGATTTTGCTTTAACTAGTGTCATTTTCCGGATAACGGCTCAGCATGTACTAAGGCGCAGGAGAATTTACCCAGTAGATCTCCACCTAGGCGGGAAAAGTGAGCGATCGAATACTCAAGTTATAAAAAACCTGAGAAGAGGATGAGCACGAGCCGAGCAAATGAAGACTGAGTCGTGACAGTGCTGAGATAGGAGGGAGACACCAAGATTGTAGGCCCAAGAATCCGAGAAGATCAGAACAACCCGGACAAGACGGAGTAGGATATAAAGCAAGAAGAGAGAGAGGAAGAGGGGATTCTTTTCACTTTTTCGAACTAAGATTTAAAAATTAGCTTGTTTCTTCTGTATTAACATTATCGAGATCAATCAAAATATATAATTTTCTTTGTTTCGATCTGAGTTTGTGTTGCGGTTTTTTCCCTATTTTGACAAGAACAACGAATTCCTCATTGAGATAATTAGATAAAAATGCATTGTGGGTTTTAGCATCCAAAACGTTGTCAATTTTATGAAAGTTGTATCTTAAATATTGTCGAGCTGGATTTTACGAAAGTTTTTCCGCAAAGTGTTATCGAGTTAAATTTTATGAAAGTTGTTCTAGTCAAATATCGTCGAGTTTAATTTTACGAAAGTTATTTCGTAAAATGTCATCGAGTTTAATTTTACGAAAGTTACTTTGTAAAATATTTTTGAGTTTTTTTTTTGCGAAGGTTGTTTCGTAAAATGTTTTCGAGTTTAATTTTATGAAAGTTGTTTTGTAAATTTTTTTCGCTTTCATAGAGTCTATTCAGGGCCTCCCGACGATTGAGTTGTAGATGGCCGGATGGTCGACAACCACGATGGTCACTCCTTTGGCCGAGAGTCATGGTCGTCGTGCCGAAGAAACCAATGAGTGATTTTGGCTTGGGCGTGACTTCAGACAGTCTGACTCCCATCCTGTATAAATTGTCGCAGAAGATTACGTTTATGGTACTTCCCATATCGACGAGGATTCTTTCGACCTCGAGGTTTGTTATGATGAGGTCAATTACGAGAGGGTCGTAGTGAGGAGGGTTGATCCTGATAACTTCACTTTCCTCGAAAGTAATCGCGTTGTTTGAGAAATCGGAAGATGTAAAGAGAAGGTGGTCGGACCAGTTGGCGCTCGATTTAGCTTTTTGATGATAAACTTTTATTGCGGAGATGCTATCTTGACAATATTCCCATCTCACCAGTGTCATCATCCAAATTGCTTACCTATCGTTGCTCATCATAGATGGCCTCAGAGCTCGTTGAGCCAATTCATGCTTCAAAGATTCACTCAACATTGTTTTCCATGCCCTTAAATAAGGCCCCGGGACAATACAGATACACATCAGAGTTCTTCAAAGCCGCATGGCCAGTAACTGGTAATGACTTTGTGATAGCGGTTCAATCTTTTTTCTGCTTAGTTTTCTTCCTGCAGGTGTCAATGCAACTATGGTTGCACTAATTCCAAAGGTTGATGATCCCCAAACAATGAAAGACTACAGGATAATATCTTGTTGTAATATCATCTACAAGGTCATTTCCAAAATCCTAGCAAACCAGCTGAAGCTCTATCTCCCAAAGATCATTGAGTCCAATCAAAGCGCTTTTCTCGAGGATCGCCTATTGCTTGAAAATGTTCTCCTAGCAACAAAACTAGTAAAGGACTACCACAAAACCTCCCTCATTCCCCGGTTTACTCTCAAGTTGTATATCTCTAAAGCATTTGATACTATTAATTGGGATTTCATAGTGTTGGTTTTGCAGGTTATGGGTTTCCAGACAGATTTATTTATTGGATCTACACTTGCATATCCACCGCGATGTTCTCAATTTTGTTGAATGGTGAACCAGCGGGATACTTTCCTAGTCCTCGTGGCGTTAGACAGAGATGTGCTCTCTCACCTTACCTCTACATTATTGCGAATAATGTCCTATCTTTCCTTCTTAATTTCGCTGCTTCTTCGGGTTTATTTGGGTATCACCCTCATTTCCAAACTATTGGGCTTACCCATCTCTATTTTGCAGATGACATCTTGATCTACCTCCCTAGCTTTCCTCAGCCTTGTCTTTGTAACTTCCTAGACGCTTTTTTTCTCACCCCCTCTGATTACGCACCTTTACTTGATCGAATTCGGAATTGCATTACGTCTTGGTCCGCAAAGCTGCTCTCATTCGCTGGTCGTCTCCAGCTTATCAACTCTGTCATTACTAGCACGGCCAACTTGTGGCAGTCCGCTTTCCAGTTGCCTAAGCGTTGTCTCCACACAATCAATAGACTTTGTAGCAATTTTCAATGGCCTCGTACGTCTACTAACCACTCTATGTGCAAAGTTTGTTGGAATGATGTTTGCAGGCCAAAAGATGAAGGAGGACTAGGCATTCGTCAGCTTAGGATACATCCACAGTGTTTGCTCTCTCCCTAATTTGAAGACTGTTCTCGAACACATCTTCTCTCTGGCGTGCATGGACTCGACAATACCTTCTCCACAACACAACTTTCTGGGACGCCCCAATCAATCCTCACGGATCGTGGATGTGGCATAAACTCCTAAGGCTTAATACCTTCGCATAGCTATATCTAAGGGGTGTTCCACTCTCTTTTGGTTTGACCCTTGGACACCTTTTGGTTCTTGTATGATCTTGCAGGTGATGCAGGTATACACGAGCTAGGTATCCCCATATTAGAAACAGTATCGGAGGTCGCATTACCCTCAAGTTGGCGTCTCCGTCTTTCCTGTATGCCTCTTTATCGCAAGATTCGGGAGTGTATCATGCTCCTGCCCTGTCCGGTCGCATCTCCAGCTACAGATATCCCACTATAGCATCACCTGAATGATGAGTACAAGGATCACTTATCCACATCCTTGACATTGCATCAAATCAGACTCACTCGCCTAAGATCCCTTGGTTTTCAACAGTTTGGTTTCCCCAATCTATACCCCATCATACATTTATTACTTGGCTCGCTATTCTTGACAAGTTATCAACCGGGAGTAGAATGCGCTCTTGGGGACATCACCAACCGTGCATTATCTATGGGGAGCCTTACGAGACTAGAGATCATCTATTCTTTGCCTGCCTTTACTCATTCACGATATGGGACTCCCTTGTCACAACAATTCTTCGTTGGCGGACATCACCAGACTGGACGACAACACTCCTATCTATGCGGCACCACTCACTGTCATGTCTTGATCGTGTTCTCATTCGGCTCATCCTCCAAGCTTTCATCTAACATATATGGAGGGAGAGAAACAATCGTCTCCATGGTACACCACCACGCAACACAGCCCATCTTCGTGTTGTCATGTCTCGCATCATTGCCGACCGTATCGAAAGCATGCACTATGGTCTGGATTCACGATACTCATCCTTGGCGCAACATTGGGTGTCTCTCACTACCTAATGTTGCCCTTGTTTCTCTATTACGACCAGCTTCTCCCTGTCTTCTCTCATATCTATAGCTTTGTTGGGTATAAGGATTGTACTCTTTTTCCTGTCTCTAGTTTTTTCCCACAAGGTTTTTTAGAGAGAGGTTTTAACGAGGCATCCTTATACCACACCAACAACATGCTTTCTTTTTTCCAGTCATCTCTACTTTTTTTTCTCACAACTTCTTGGTTTGTAAATAACGGACTCTCTTTATATATATATATATATATATATATATATATATATATAATTTTAACATTTTATCCAAAAAAAGTCTGCATATTTAGACTTTACTAAACTCACATTATTATTGGAGTACCAAATGGTTGTCTTATTGTAAATCTTACGAAATTTGTAGCCATGTGACAAAATATCCATCTAAATTTCCTTAAATTCATAATCGGATAACCTAATGATATCTCAAATATTTGAATACTAATATGTGAGTATATAGCTTTTATGTTCTCAATACCTCGTGACCCTATTGGCTACCTTCCCATGGTCTCTATCTAGATTAATTAAGTATAGACCCAAAACTCCAACAATGTACGCAATATCCGGCCACATATAAACTTGAGCATACATTACACTCCCTACTACAGATGCATAAAAGATCTTCTGCATTTCCTTAATTTCCAAATATCCTTCGGGGCACTGATGGTGACAAAATTATTCTCGAAAATTATTCTCGCTTAGAAACTTGAGTATCCCTTGATTTGCAATCCTAAACGACTTTTCCCGCAAAAAAATAGAAAAATGAGATCACAAAATATAAAGCCCGACTTTTCGCTCAAGCTTTTCTCAAAGACCAAACATATATTATGAAGAAACATATTCCCATTCATGGATGCAATTATATCCAAAAACTTAATGAGCCTTATTACTTCTATTAATTTAGATATGTACCTTATGGATGGGTGACTGCATATTTATATGGATCTCTTCATAGTAATATTTATATGGAATTCTCATAAGTATTTACGATCCATGAATGATTAAATAACATTAAATGATTTAACAAAATTTGTTTGGTCAAACCACAATGATCACTTAATGGATTAAGACAATCTAGACGCAAGTGGTATAATTGCTTAAGTAAATATTTGCTAAGAAAAGGATATATCAGCACTGCGATATACACATCTAACTTATTAAGATATTCTTCAATGGATTTTTGATCGTAGTTGTATTACCTAACTATTATTAGAAATATAAGAAAAAATTATAATACAATAACTTATATGAAAGAAGAGTTTGAAATAAAATAATTGGGAATAATTTTTTGTCTCAGTCACGAAATAGAGAACCTCTAATATGAAATATTTTTGCTTCAATCAAAATGTATCTTATATGAGTGTTGTTGGTAGACTTATGTATCTTGACAAGTGCATTGATGCTAATATGCTTGCAACATACAGTTCGTTCCCCATGCACATACTTTGAAAAGGAATAAACCACATTTTCCACTTCAAGGTACAATTGATTTGAGACTATTTTATTATAGAAAGTATGTGTTTGGTTTAGTTGGTTTTTCATGTATAAGTAAATTATTAGAGCTGCATAAAATTCGGTTGCAAACTGGATATATTTCACATATGGTGGAAATGTGATCTCGTGGTCTTCCCAAAAGCAAATTTTGATTGCTGCTTCTTTAAATTATGTAGAAACCATTGCACTTCATGAGGCGTGCAAGATATATATTTAGTTAAAATCAGTAACTCGACATATAAATGAAAATAAAGGCATACCCGTAAAAATGGAGCAACAAAATTGTTCAAAGATAATGTTGCGTATGTGTCCCAACTCAAAGAATCTTATATCTAGAGCAACAAGAAAAATTCCATTTCACAGAAAAATTTCTCTTACACTATATAACTTGATAAAATCAATGAAGTTAACACCCAATATATTCACTCCAACGACAATCCAACACATCAATTTACAAATACGCTTCCCAATACAAAATTCAAAAGGCAATTCAAAATATTAGAATATGTCATCTTCGTGGTATGAGAAGAGAAACTTATACTCGTCCTTTTTAATGAGAGATATTGGCATTGTACTCTTTTTTCTCTTTTCTTGGTCTTTATACCACTAAAATTTCCCATGTTAAGATTTTTAACAAGATAGTAGAAAATTTTAATAATAATAAACTGATAACAGAGGGGGAGTAATACAGCCCCATTGGACAAAGAACAAGGAGTTGATGCAATCATGGACATCAAGGAATTAAGAGCTAAAGATGATAAAGAGGATAAGCTTGTAGCTGAGGATGACCATAAAGATGAATGCACTTTGGAGATACCAACTGGTCTAATGACAAGATCAAAAGCTAACAGATTTGCTGGAGCACTTAGAAAGGTTCTAATTAGTTTGTAATATCAATTTAAACATTTGAGTTTTGAAGATAATCCAACATCACACATTGCATTCAATCTCAAGATTGATCAATAATTGGGTAAGTATTCAGCTTGTACTCTTTTTCCCAAGCTTGATTTTGTCCCAATGGATTTTTCAAGTTTGGTATTTAATGAGGCAAGTTGGATACTTCATAATGGCCCATCGTTGATCAAAAAAGACCAATAGAAGATAAATAAAGGCCCAAAACACTTCAAATTCAAATATGGTGCATGCACAACATTTATTGAAGTGTTCTTCTCTCTCTTTCATGTATAGACTTTGAATTTCAAGTCACATTCTCTCCTACATGCATGAACCCTATTGTCTTCTATTTATTTTGGTTGTAAGACTCATTAGAGACTTAACCATCTTTTTATCAAAAAAATCTTTCTAATTTGGTTCCAGATTTGGTGTGTAATATCCAATTCCGTTTTGATCTCTAGGTGTGTAATATCATAAGATTACCCAGGTGTATCAAGGACCTTTCGCAGCCTTCGTATGTTCCTATCAATCCATTTTCTATCCACAATCTATTACTCATCACGTTCATCATCCACTCCAATATGTCCATAATTATTTTCACCATCAAAAGAGAATCATTCCGCATCCATTCCTACATTCCAATATGTTCAAGGTTTCAAAGTGGGTTCGGTTGTAAGGAGGATTTTATCAAGTGGTATCAGAGCCACTTTGAAGCCATTGGTGTTGATAAAAAAGGAAGTATCTTGTTCTTCACTTATTTGACTCTTATGAAAATCTGGTTGTCCATTTGAATTATCTTATGTTTTGTCCATTTGAATTCTGGTTGTGCAGATCATTACGAAAATCATATATCTAATTGCTAGGATTGTGAGTAAGTGATAAACAAGCACAATTATTGTCTTAAAACCTTAGATATTGATCTATAGTTAAAAAATACGAATTTGACTCTTAGAATTCTGCTAGAATTGTGTGAAAAATTGTTTTGCTGAAGGATTGTGCTGAAACTATTTCATGTGTTGTTTAGGAATAATCTAACTAGTTTTAAAACATATACCCATATATTCTATATAAGAATAATATTTACTGAATAAGGAAAAATGTTTCAGGTTCCACAGCATTTTGTTTGATCATTTGAATTCTATTTTAGTTAGAATCAAAGAAATCAGTGCAAGTTATATGTTTGCCATGTGTAGAAGGTACAATGGTTGGAGATAGTGAGGAAGGAGTTGAAGGATCCAATACTCAGATTAATAATTTATGGGTGGAAGCTATAATTTCTCAGTTTTCCAAGATGATGGATGAGAAGATTGAGACTAATAATAGAGCTAAAAGAAACTCTGTTTCATACCATGATTCAGAACAGTCTAGGACAAGAAGAACTCATATAGAACAAAACAACAATCTAGGAGGGTTTAATAAACCATATCAAGGTAGAGAAGCTGAAGATTACTATGAAAGTAGGAGAAATGCTTCTCACAACAGCCGTAGAGGTCGTATAAGAGCTAGAGAGGAAAGGCAGCCTAGACCAAAAAACTTTGATGGTCTGTAGTTGAGAATACCACATTTCTATGGAAAGAGTGATCCAGATGCTTATCTAGATAGGGAGACAAAGATAGAACTTGTTTCAGTTTTCCAAAACAACACAGGAGAAAACAAGATTAAAGTGGCAGCCATTAAATTCCATGATTATGCATTGAGTTGGTGCGATCAACTAGTGACTACTCGAAGAAGAAATCAAGATTATCCTATACAAACTTGGACAGAAATGAAAAATCTTACGAGGAGAAGGTTTGTTCTTACCTATTCCTGCATAGCATTGCATCAAAGACTAAGGAGACTTGTACAAGGTAATAGCAGTGTGGCAGAGTATTTTCAGGAGCTGGAAACTCTCATGATTAGAGCCAATGTGCAAGAAGACCGAGAAGCCACTTTGTCAAGATTTATTGGAGGATTTAATAGGGAAATACAAGACAGTCTTGAATTACAGCCCTATTAGGAACTTGAAGAGATGATGCACAAGGTCGTGCTTATTAAACAACAACTCAAAAGAAAGAACACATCAAGATCAAACTATGGAGCTGGTGATTCAGGGTCAATTTATCCTAAGGACAACAAGCCTAACTTTCAAAAAGAATATTCAAGGCTAAGTCAATCTCAATCTGCCTCTAAAAAAAAATCTAAGTACAATCCAATTCTGGATTAAAAAAAAACAATTACAAGGCCAAGTAAATCAAGTTTTGTCCAATGTTTCAAGTTTCAACGAAGAGGACACTATGAAAATGAGTGTACCAACAAGAAAGTAATAGTTCTTTTAGACAATGGGGAATTAGATTCAAAAAAGAAGAAGCATAAATTAAATCAATATCTTCTGAAGATTATGAACCACTAGAAATTGATAATCTACTTGTAGCAAAGAAAAACTTTGAGTATATAGCGTAAAGAAGAAGAAATATAGCAAACGGAAAATTTATTCCATTTAAGATGTTTTGTACAAGACAAAGCCTGCAGTATTATTATTGATGAAGGTAGTTGCACCAATATAGCTAGCACTACCATGGTTAGCAAGCTTGGAATTACAACCGGAAAGCATCATAAGCCTTACAAGCTTCAATGGCTCAATGAGGATAGAAAAATGAATGTAAGCACTCAAGTAACATTTGTAGGGATCAAAAACAATACACTCAGAATCAACGCTCGAGAAATACGAAACTATCTAAGCTTTCCAGATCAACGGAAAAAACAAACTAAATTCGCGACACTTCTGAAAGACCATTGAATATATGTTTCAGAAGAATGAAGCAACAATCATAGAGTCGCTAAGCCATTGTCTCTGCACTCTTATGTCCTTAGTCGAGAAGGTTTTTTTTCCACCGGGTTTTCCTATCACTAAGGTTTTAACGAGGCAAGACAATCATCTTACATCCAGTGTCGGAATTGAGACAAATATAATCGGTATCGATGTCCAAAGAATACAAAGACCTCGACGGATACGTTTATGGACAAGCAAAAACACATCTACTGAACAACGGATGTTCAGCTCGCCAACTAAAGAGTTGAACCTCACGAGTTTAGCTCTCCAGTTGGTGAGCTGAACAATGCATGTTCGGCTCGCCAACAGGAGAGATGACTTCGTCACAAACCTCTCGTCTCTCGTTTTGTATCGTTTTTTGTTTCCATTAGAATGCTGCAATAAAAATCATAAGACACACATATGTCCCAAAGTAATCGTATAACGGTTCCAATTATCCCGAACACCGAGATTACCTCAGCTATTGATTATTTCCTACGACTTGCTGAAGAATCATGAAATATTCTCATATGGAGTTAGTCATATAAAACGATAACGATTTTCCAAAAAGCCAAGGACTATCCTAACTATACGATTAACTTAAACGTTGATGTTATCTCGTTCATACGATTGGTATAATTTTTCTGCAAAGTCGTGTTGGTATCATCGTACGAAAGCTCGATCCTCCGATGAGAACCGTAAACTTGCCTAAACCGTAAAACAACACAACAAGGTCTAAAACACGGTGACGACCCACTTATGATTAATTTATGTATCTTATTTTATTTAATTTAAATTATTTTATCACAATGACTTATTTTTTGTTAGCTAATCAGATCACTGAAAAATAGTGACTAAAAATTCTAATCGTTGATTGCTAGCGAGTACTCGCTACTTATAGTCATTAGGTCAGCAGCTGACAAACGAACCACAAATCAGTTGACGTCGCCAGTCGCAATTGCCAACGACTAACAAATAAATAGACCCCTTATTAGGTTTGTGAAAAGGTTAATTCTATTGATATGGAGAGGTTACCAATAGAGTCATATGAACATACATGGTAAGAAAATAAAAATAGTGTAATGAAATATATTCTTTTTATATCCTAATACACCCTCTTAAAATGGAGCACTACTAGTGAGTATATTCTTGATAGCAAGTAATTTCAAACCGTGAACGAGGAGGTTTTGTTAGAGCATCGATTAATTGGTCGGCGGAGGTAACGTGAGTTACCCGTAGACGACTGGATTGAAAAAATTGTCAAACAAAGTAGTAGTCTAACATGATGTACTTCATCATATATTGTCTCAACAGATGGTTGGTGTGAGTGTGGAAGTGATGCCAAGTTCTTGTTGAAGAGATGTAATCCAACATAGCTCAGAAGTGGTGGATGTTTAGGACCTATATTCATCCTTAGTGGATGATCTAGAGACTCCAACTTGCTTTTTCGAAGACCAAACAACCGGATGGTGACCTAAATAGACAATATAAGCACCAGTGGAGGAGTAGTTGTCTTTTTCTTGGCCCAGTTAGGGTAAGTGTAGGCATGAAGTATCGGTTGGTTGCTTGCAAGAAAGAAGATGTCGAATGTTCTTTTCTCGGAAAAATAACACAGAAGGCGTTTAACTTCAGCCCAATGTTCGGTGGTCGAGTGAAGACCACCAACAGTAGGTCAATATTATGTCGCATTTTGTAGAGAATTTTCCGGAAAAAGTGTAAGTGAATTGGCAGTACAAGAAAACTGCACATTGATAGCGTTCTGCGATAGCGCTAGTTTCAATTATGCTATTATAGGTGTTCTTTACATTTCTTTGCTCTTTTTTAACAATGATATAGTCAAATTTTAAACTAAAAATTAATCTCATCCCTAAAAGTTTATGAGTCTTAGGGGGTGTTATTGGTTATGGAATTTTAATGAATTTTAAAATCCATGTAAAATCACGTGTTACTCGTTTAATGATTTGTAAATCCTAAATGAAATCACGTGTTATTCGTTTAATGATTTGTACATTCTAACTGAAATCCAGTGTTATTCATTTAATGATTTGTATTTGAATTTTAAAGTCCACTTTGTATTTTGGTGGATTTGGAAATATTTTAAAGTTCAAATTACAAATGACAAAATCCAAACTTAAATCATGGTATTTCAAAATCCACATATTTCAAAATCCACATATTTCCAAATCCTTATGGATTTACAAATTCATTAAAATTCCATAATCAATAACACCCCTTAATTTGAATTTTTGTTTAGTTTAAGGTTGTTATCCATCTTATGCATGTTGATCCTCTAATTTCCATCTTAAATCTCGTTTTTCCCTTGATTATAATTTCTGGGTTTTAGGTTTTGTTCTTCATTTTCCTCTGTTTTTCTGGGTTTGATGTTCTGTTTCAGCTTATGTTCTGTTTTTCTGGGTAGAAGTTCTTTGTGTTCATCATCTTCATTCTCTGCATTTTAGGGTTTTAGCTTTGTTCATCAAGTTTTCTGCATAGTGTTCTTGTTGTTCTTCTCACTTTGACTTTTGATCATAATGTCTTCCTTAGCATTTTCGTTTTCCTGTTTTCCTGTTTTCATTCCCACCATGTGTAGTGAGTATTTCCCTTAGGTTTTGAGGATGTGGTAGTCTGGTGTT
The DNA here is from genome assembly GCA_900406425.1 of Iberis pinnata. NCBI lineage: Eukaryota > Viridiplantae > Streptophyta > Magnoliopsida > Brassicales > Brassicaceae > Iberis > Iberis pinnata. The sequence continues at coordinate 33 of OVBE01000016.1, read as the reverse complement.
GAATTCCTGTTTTCCCCCTTATGCCTAAGTTGA
>OVBE01000015.1:0-90856 GCA_900406425.1 Iberis pinnata | reverse complement strand
ATGCATATTAATAACATATATATATATATATATATATATATATATATATATATATAACCCTAATCTCCAAGATCTCTTTTGCTCGATGAATATTCAAAGATATAATATCATATGCAGGGTCGATCCTGAGATTTTAAAATATTGTAAAGGCCGCAATCTATAACAAAAAATAGGTCAAAATTTTATAATTTTTCAAAAAATATGCCGTATTTTTAACTAAAAATTTAAAATGAAAAATGGACCGCAAGCGCATGCTTGCTTTGCTTGGACTCAAAACCGGTTCTGATCATATGCATGGTCAACATAATCGTTTTTTCATCTTTGTTAATATTATAATATACCATCACATATAAAATATTTTAAACAAAAAGTAAATATAGAAAATAGAATATGAAGTGCTAAAATGAGCAATGGACAAAACCATACAAAATAAAACGTAGATAGATAGAGTCGTCCCACACTTAAGTTTGGTCCACATTGAATACCGTTGAAGGCTTCGCAGGCTTTTGTTCTGTCCTTGTCTCTCTCTCTCACCCCCTTCAAATCGTCTTACCAAAAAGTCATTTGATATTTGTTTTTGTTTGTTTTGAATACTACAAAATAAGTTGTAAAGGTAGGATGATATTGTATAAACATTAGGCATGGACATAATTATCCAAAACCGAAGAGCCGGACTTAACCAAATCGAGAAATCAAGTTTGGTTTGGGTACGGTTCCTTTTAAATTACCCAAATGGTTTTTCTTATCAACTATGAATATCAGTTCGAAACCAAACCTAAAAGATCCGAAGGGAACTAAAAGGTAAGTGTTCATATCAAGAACAAGGATATATGTACCTCTTACCAACATTTGGATATTTTAGGTTATTTTGGGTAATACTTTTGGTTATTTTGGGTTTTTTTGTTTTTTAAAATATTTTTTGGGTATTTTTGGTTTCAGATATTTTGAATTTTTTGGCTCTTTCATTTTTTGGGTAAAATATTTGAAACGAATCGGATCCATTAAGTTATCGGTTCTCAAATAGTTCCAAAGTTGTAGATCAAAACCGAATTGAATCGACATAGAACCGAACCGAATCGATTTTGTAATGGTTCTTATATAGATCCTATAATGAAATTACTAGAGGAACCGGAACCGAATCGATTAACCGAATGCCCTTCCCTAGAAAACACGTTGCGTTTATTCATTTGTATTTTTTGTTATGATTATAGACTTTCAACTTAAACTCTTCGACAATAAATAGATTGTACTATATTCTTAATATATTACTATTTGTTACTGCATGCTACAAATATATGATTTTCTTAAAAAATGCTCTTCGAGTTAATAATATTTTTAACTAATGATTTTGGGGATTTGGACATACTTAATTTTACGTCGGACCAATTTAAAATATAAAATTTTTAACTTATGAATAATTGACATATATAGTTTTATATCTTTAGTGCTTACTTTTAATATTGTTAATGGAGTATAACATAATTTTCATGAATTCTGAAAACTTGGAAAAGAAAAAGAAAAAAAAAGGTGAAAGGTGCTTGACAAACACGCGCCGTAGTTTTATAACCGGAAAAGGATTGCTATAAATGTTAACTGGACCGGGTCCCGGTTCGAAGTGGGCGGCGGCCTAACCGACCACCTGGCTATATCTTCATATTCGGATTCTACAAAATCTAAATTCGGATCTTTTGGATTTGGATTTTGGGTTTTTGCTAAAGCGACGCCACTAGAAACGTGAACAATGTGACAGTGATCTTATTACAACTAAGAAAGAGTCTTTGTCTCTATGAACCGTCCAAACAAAAACTAAATTTTGTGGGTTCACAACTAATATGCCACTATCCAATTCAATATAATTTATTGCTTGATTTTTATTTTTTTTAAAGCTTTGGTACGAAATAGTGTGGCTCGAATATTCCATAATACTCATGTGTGTTCCTAAAAATTTATATTTTATCTATTAAATAATTATTTATATGTATACACACTGATATAAGTGTGTGTATGAAGTGAAAGACTTAGTATTTGGGCCTTCCTCTTTTATTTTCTTCAGGCCCATTATCAATATTGTTCAAACTGAAATCAAATCACGGATTAAACCTAAACCAAAACCAAAACAAAATCATTTTGATTCCAGAGAAAGTCTAAAACAAAATTATTGAGATCACAAGGATAAATGATAAGTCCAAGTCTAAAAAGGAAAATGCAGAGAAAGTAAGAATTCTGAAAGCAAGAGAAACAAATAACAATGTTGTGAGGAGAGAGCTTTAACGTCTCAAGGTATGGAGAATGTACTCAGCATAAAGGTCCCTGCAATTGATAAAAATCAAATCCAAGAGATGCTTCAATGTCACAAGTTTGGTTCTTGATAGAGAAACAGAGACTTACATTGAGTATTGGATAGCTCCAACAGCTGATTCAGATGGCAGAAAATCATTAACTGCAACTTCTTTGTTCTCATTCTTCTTGTCTACGAAGGATACATGTTAATGGAAAAACAACTGATACTTTTCGAGAATTCGCAAAGAATAAAGGTTTAAAAGGATACAGTCTTCAAAGAAACGACGGATTTCAGAGAGACGATGAGGAGGAAGTTCTTTAATATCAGTGTAATGTTTGTATTCAGGATCATCAACACATACCGCAATGATTTTGTCATCTTTTTCACCCTAAATTAAATAAAAAGATCAAAGACAATTCAAAGTGAGCTTAAAAGATTGGAGTAAGAGAAAAAGACAGAGCCTTTTCACTGATGATTGATCAAGTTTGGTTTTTAACCTGATCAATCATAGGCATTAAACCAATAGCTCGAGCACGAAGGAAACAACCTGGAAGCACAGGTTCCTACAAAAAGGAAACAGATTTGTTTTATCGAAATCTCTACAAATCTTTTGGATAGATGAAATGACTAAAAGAAAGAATCATACCTGCATAATGACTAACACATCAATTGGGTCATTGTCTTCACATAATGTGCGAGGAACAAAACCGTAGTTGTGAGGGTAAACTACTGATGAGTACAGAATACGATCAACCTGAATGAGAAAGACGTTCAAACGATTAACTAAGAGAATCTAACCATTTATATATGTAACAAGAATCATCAGCAATAGATGTTATATAACCTTGATGAGTCCAGTCTTTTTGTCAAGTTCATATTTGACCTTACTTCCTTTTGTGATTTCAACAACCTAATATACATTCACATTCGAAGAAATCAAGTAAAAATGATTCAAAGAATCTAATCAAAAAGCTTAGAAACATTACCACATTGAAAATCTGTGGAGCTCCAGGACCTAATAGAGATTTGTGAATTAGTTTTATTAAAAAATAAAAAAACCAAAAGATTGAAACAGTTGTGAAATGATTGATTACCAATCTCAAGATCATGCCATGGATGTGCAGCTACAGATCGTCTTGACAAAGATGAGAGAATCCTCTCATTAAGACGAGGAGCAGTTCTCTGCAGTTGTTGATTCTCTTTCGTTTCTTCACTCATCTATTAAATCAGATTTATAAACCATTCACTATCACTCTCAAATTTTATTAAATCCCTAATTGATCCACATGAAGAGTAGCAATCGAATCAAGATACCAAATTTAATCGAATCAGATCTCAAATGAGATGAATTACATCGAAACTAAGATTCATTCACTGATTAATATGTCGATAAACACTAAAGATCTGAGCTAAATATATTCGTTTCTCAATAAACCCGATAGATGATTGATATTTGAAGCAAAACCCAGATGATTAAACATCAAAAAGCGTTGAACTTTGAGATCTAAGAATAAAACATACCTTGTGATCGGAAAAAAAACTGCGGATTTTTGGGAGAAAAAGGAGTCAAACGCGAAATGCAAGAGTTAAGGTGTATATATATAAGCAGCGAGAATTACGGATCAAAATTCTATAAATCCTTTATTTTTTTCTGTCACCTTTCTATAAAACCTTTAAACTTTATAATATGTAGAAATATTTTGATTGATTTGAATATACCATGTTATTTCTTAATTTACTGGACCATATTAAAAGATTTATATATGAATAAATTATGAAATATACTCTACGCAAAAATATATATATATATATATATAATTTAGTTCATTTTTAAAAAATTTAATTTCATTTTCTGGAAATAATTTGGTAAAATAAGGAAGTGGAATAATTTGTTAACGTTATATCTCATTTACAATCAATGAAAAAAATAAATTAATTATTCATTAATAGCACAAACTAAGATTTTGACAAAAATGTAACAATAGATTTTACATGTTACATAAAACGAGATCAGTGTCACAAATGGACTTTAAAGCCCATAAACTAAAGCTTGTGAATTATATTTATAGTATGAGAGTGTTGATTGTTGGCATAGCCGCATAGTAATGAAGAAATCTTAAGCATAAGCAAATATTTTGGGCGTTATAATAGAGCACTTTCAAGTCATTCAAAGTTGTAGCATTGTGAAAGTTGAAAATAAGACATATAAACTCACTGCTTAAATGTTTAATTAACAGATATATAAACCAAAAGTAGCATACATAAACAAAGAAAGACAAGAATTATAAGACATATGGAATAGAAATATAGAATATAGTTTATATATATATATATATAATTGTGAATCCGTGGGAGAAGTTATTAAAAGAAATTCGCGATATAAAATAAATAAAAACTAGTTTTTTTTATATGATATAAAAAAGGAGCATTGAAAATAAAATAAAAATGAATTGCAAACACACTAATTAAGAGCAACATTATGCAAAGACATGAGACTTTCATAGTAATTGGGAAACCAATCGATGTCACGAGTACCATTAATGCCATCACCACTTGATTCTCTTTTCATGCTTTCTCTTTGAATCATAATATAAAACATTATTTATGTCTATCTTTGATCTTATAAAAATGAACTCACAAGTATCTTGAATAAAACTCTGTGGCTGCATTATAATATCAAAAATCGGATCATGTTGAGAATAGCTTGGAAAATGCAAAAGAATGGTTCTAAACGACCACTCTTGTTTTTCTCTGTCCTCTAAAACCCAAAATTCTATAGTATCATGAGTAGTGAGAATAAAGATGAGCACAATGATGCTAATTTTCCTTCATAGTTAGTGCAAACTATTCTTTAACAGAGTTTCAGCCGGTGGCCTTTTTATTATGTGGAACTCTTCATACCTCACATCGAAACTCATAAGTACTATTTCATCTCCTTCATAACTATCATTGACTTCAAAACGTATAACCGCTTCATAATACACATGCCCATTGTAAGAACATCCATAGATACTCCACTTGAAAGAGAGTCTTCTTTTTTAAAGTTGGGCTTGAGCAAAACAAAGCTCACTCCAAAATCAGTCTCTGGCCTAAATATCTCGAGCCCATCTATTTCAAGTAACGGTCGAAAGCAGTTACAAAACTCATCTTCTTCACCTTGCAACAAGAAAAAAGAAGTTAGTTATGCAGAAAAACCTTCAAACATAAAAGTAGAAATCAGCTGTGCAATTGAGCTAAAGAATAGGTTTTTGGCATTAAGTGAGAACAAATAAGAATTAGACTAATGTAATTTAGGGAAAACTTGAAAAATCAAAGAATGCTTCATTATATAAGGAGCAGTCAAAACCTACTTTGTAATCAGCTAAGAAATGAATCAGTAAATTATTTCATTCATCTTTCCTATGTTTCATTTTTACTCACATCCATTAATGCATGTACCTATTCCATGCTACGTGTAGAGCAATGCCAAGGGCTATTTTGGGCCACTCTCCATGATTCTTGAGGACGTCCCAATCTGAAAACAACAAGATCTTCCCATTTTCGGTCATAAATTAACAATATTTTATACTGATCCTCGACCGGGTCGTGTCCTAAACAGCAATGTATGAAGTTTATTTTAGGCTTGGTAAGGGTAAGGTAAAATGTTGTCTCATGAAAGGATTCAAAACTAATATCCTCTCATCACATCCACAACACACTAAGCCATGAACAGACTCAGACATTGGATGGAAATCATAATTATTAAATGGAGGGATATTTATATGAAAATGATCCACTTAAGAGTAAGAGGTATTTGGATGCTCTTGTTGGGGCAGTGATATAAATAAACGTGTGTCTTCCTTTGTTTTGATGCTGGCCATAAGACAAAGCCGAGTTGAAGACTTATTTGGGAACGACCTCATGAAATATGAACGAGTGGTTATGGACGACCATAGCTTCGAAACGCTTCGAGATCTCACAATTGATTTACCAGGCAGTCTTAAGAGTATATCATAAATCATATCAAGAGAGATCTCCTCTAAAAACTTACCAATGATAAAAGCGTCTTTCTCCTCCTCTTCAGCTTTTTTTTCTCGTCTCTCCATCAGCAGCTACTAGGTCAATTCTAACGGATGATAATCTCCTCTTATTATCATGAGTAACAATAATATTGCTTTTGATGAGTGGTATTCAAACATAAGCTTTTGATAAATCTAGCTCAATGTTTACCTTAGTTTTGTTAAATTGCAAGAGTGTTAGTAATATTGATCTTCATTTTTTGGATGTTGAAGTTGTTTAAACAAATCTAACTGATGATAATCTCCTCTTAATTACCTTTAGTAACAATAATATTGCTTTTGATGAGTGGATTTTCAAACATAAGCTTTTGATGAATCTAGCTCAAATGTTTACCTTGGTTTTTACAAATTGCAAAAGTGTTAGTAATCTTGATCTTCATTTTTTGGATGTTGAAGTTGTTTAAACAAGCCTAACTGATGATAATCTCCTATTATTATCTTTAGTAACAATAATATTGTTTTTGATGAGTGGTATTCAAACATAAGCTTTTGATGAATCTAGCTCAAATGCTTACCTTGGTTTTGTCAAATTGCAAGAGCGTTAGTAATTTTGATCTTCATTTTTTGGATGTTGAAGTTGTTTAAACAAGTCTAACTAATGATAATCTCCTCTTAATTACCTTTAGTAACAATAATATTGCTTTTTGATGGGTGGATTTTCAAACATAAGCTTTTGATGAGTCTAGCTCAAATGTTTACCTTGGTTTATTCAAATTGCAAGAGTGTTAGTAATCTTGATCTTCATTTTCGGATGTTAAAGTTGTTTAAACAAGTCTCATTGATGATAATCTCCTCTTAATTATCTTTAGTAACAATAATATTGCTTTTGATGAGTGAATTTTCAAACATAAGCTTTTGATGAATCTAGCTCAAATGTTTACCTTGGTTTTGTCAATTAGCAAGAGTGTTAGTAATCTTGATCTTCATTTTTTGGATGTTGAAGTTGTTTTAAAAAGTCTAACTGATGATAATTTCCTCTTAATTACCTATAGTAACAATAATATTGCAAGTATCGTTGATATATTTACACATCAACAAATCGATTAATGGTAGAAACGATGTAGATATTAGTCTTATTACCCAAAGACTTAACTGAGGTTTTTTACTAAACACACAATGATTTTTTCTTATGTGGAACCATTATCTTGTCTTGTTTCCAACATATATTTGATATAATTCAAGTTTAACACGTTTGATAAGCATTTATGCTTTAGCTTTAACGTGTTACCAAAGTAATACTAGCATTTTTGAAGTATTTTCACGAACTATGACCATTAGAGTGCAAAAATTTTTACGCTAGAAATGTCCAGAAATTGCACAACGAGTTCAAAATATTTTATAAACAAAAAAAACTTGATTCTATGAATATTGCAATTTGGTAATGAATAATTTTTTGTTTTTATTAAAAGAATAATTTTTTTAACTATACCATTATTTTATATGGACTTTAAATAATAGTTTTCAATGAGTTTTTCCATTCTACATTTACTTTTCATTTTCTAAGTTTTTCTAAGAAGGTGTTTTATTAGGAAAGACACCTCATGAGATTGCAGAAGATTTCTTTGAAATTGATGTCAGAAAGAAAAAGCAGAACAGAAAGCTACTAGACAAGGAGGTATTAGAGTGAATTTTTTCATGTTTTGGAATGATAATTAACTCAGTTTTCTAATACAGGTGGGTCAATCATCAAGGATGTTCAAGGTAGATGAATTGACATCATCAAGGATGTTCAAGGTAGAGGAATTGACTGATGTCGATGAAGATGAGGAAAAGGAAGAGGAAGAGCCGATGGTGTTCACAATCAAAGAAAATATCCTAACTGGTGAAGAGACGAAGAAAATGTGTAGGAAGGTGGAAGAAGAGTAAGCAATTTAAGTGAAAGAAAACTTTGAGCTAGTTAAGGTTTCATAATCTTTCTTAAGACTTTTGCATAGTTAAGGTTTCATAATCTATCACTAGTCGTTGTCGATAGTGACTGACAAACGAACAAAGCATATATCATAAATCATATCGAAAAGGATCTCCTCCAAAAACTTACCAATGATAAATTATGCTTACTCCTCCTCTTCCGCTTCTTCTTCTTCTCATCTCTCCATCCGGCTAGATCAATTTTTATAATAATACAAAACTATAATTAAGTCACGTATATATATTTCCTCTTTATATCAATCTTTTTTTTGTTAAAAGATATTTCATTGAAAGTGCTTATAATGTACATCGAGAATTAATACCTTTACAAAATCCTAATATTTTATATCTATATTCATTTCGAGATAAAGTTAAACAACATAAAAAGCCTAAAATCCAATTAACCTAACTTAACTCTAGGGTTGGCCTAACCCTAAGTTAACTCTAACACAATTAAGCTAACATGGTTAGGTTAGGTGTGGGAACCTAGGAAACCCTAGATTTGTCGCTACCTTAACCAAATATGCGGATACCGCTAGTCTCCACTACAACGACTGACAAGATGGATTGGAGGCGACTTACGTTGTGGCACAAGACCGTCCAAGTCGTAGATAAAGCGAGACGAGGAGGAAGAAGAAGAGTGTTAGACGATTTTCGCCGTAGATATCTCAGATCCCCGCTGGAAAAAGAACATGCTTTCCGTGAGAGAAGGCTGCTCTGGAAACACAATTGGTTCGGGAAATGCCATCGTTCTTTTAGTAGTAACTTAGCATCTCGCCAAAATCGGATCTGCCTTCGTGAGAATCATTGTCTTCCATGCATCAAGTCGCGCTGCCGAATCTGTTACAACCACGACGCCTTGATACTACTTCACACCGTCTTGCCTGGATTTGATTTTGAATATAAGAGTTGAAGAATCGTTAGAAATTGCGTATGAAACTCTACCCAAACGAATCACCGTACTAAACTTTCGTTGGTGGGCTTTGGAGCGCGGAGCATAAGCGTTGTGCTCTTTATATCAATCTTGTTTTTTTCTTGAGATGAATTTTATATACTTATTCCTTTTTTGTTGGTTAAAGGGCATTTCATTAGAACAAAATAAAAAATAAAAAAAACAAGGCCCAATCTAAGTTTGAGATACATATTAAAGAAAGCAATTTGAACCATAAAGATTATGTGGTCGAAGCCATAAATATGCAAAGTAAGGAAGTCTCGTAGCCTAGCAATAGCTCAATTGGTTGAAATATCAATGAGCTATTATGAATTGGTTGTTGGTTATGAATTAGTTTTTCTAACAAAAGAATAAAATTTAAAATTAAAGGAAAATTATTTAGGGTATTTGGAAACTACATCATCTTACTTATTCTAGCAACTACTCTAATTTATCAATATTTCTAGTTTGTTTACCATATGTCATTTATTGCATGCATGTAAATCTTTCCTAAACACATTTATATACATGTGTTTAATGAACTAATATTTGGATGTATGAACTTTTTCTATTGATATATTAAAAAAACTCATGAAAAGCTGATAATATCAGATATAAATTACTTACGAAATAATTAAAATAAAAAGAATTATATTATGTATTGGTTTTATGTATTTATTCTTTTTTATGGTAATGTTTTCTTCCCATCCTTGTAGGAAATAAGGTAACAATCGATGTATCGTTATTTCAAGAAGAAAAGTTAAGAAAATTCAATTTGGTTAAGTGTTTCTTGAGTTACAAGTATAACCGTAGTAACATAGTTTCTAATATATAAAAAGATTGATGAAGAGTTATTAGATTAGCTATTCACAAGAAACAACATTCCCAAAATCCCGGATTATAAATAGAGAATTTTGTTCTTTTGTCATGTTGGTGAAGAAGGGGAATCCATCATCCATATCATGTTCTCTTGACATTTAGCCACACAAGTGTGGGTATTATCGAACATTCTCTGCCAAGAGTTTGGCTTCAGCCACTCATTTATCTATGTGAACATCTTGTATCTCTTTTCACTAAGGAAGAGGAGTGAACTGGTGGCTGAACAGAATTTGAGCTTCCCATGGATCTTGTGGTTTATTTGAAAAAACAGGAATGCCACTCTGTTCCAGAGAACAAACTATCAGCCAATGGAAATTCAGATTAAAGCCTTATCGGCAGTGTGTGGCAACAAGTTGCATCCTCTCAGTTAACAACGGTGATACGTAATCGAATGCATATCCCCAGCTAGCTTCCTACTTGGGACCCTCCCAACCAAGGTTAGCTTAAATGTAATTTTGTGGCAGTGTGGGATAAGAAATCAAGGATTGTAGGAGTAGTCTGGGTTTTTAGATATGATAAAGGCCAGGTCCTATTACATAGTCGTCGAGCTTCTGTATACATAACTTATGAAGTTAATGCAGAACTGCAAGCTGCTCTATGGACCATTGAAGCAATGGCTGCGCATAAGTTCCCCAAGGTAATCTTTGCCTTTCAATACAAATCTTTGTTAGAGGCGGTTACGAGGCCCTCGGATTGGCCGTTATGGAGACATCAAAGTGCTGAAATTCACATCCGTCTCCAAGCAATCTCAGCCTGGTCCTGTATTTTGGAATCTCCTAAGGCTAACAGAGGATCAACTCTTATCGCCAAAAGTGTACATCTTTGAATTTTTACCACTCGTATGTGGCCTCATGATATCCTCTTTGGTTGAAAGACACTTTTAATGCTAAGAGTAGAAACATGGCCTAAGTTATGATGCCTCCTTTTGTGTTTTCTTCTTTTTTTATCGAGCTTTTTCTGTCATCTTCTGTTTGTTTTGAGGTTCTGCTTTTGAACTTATCGTATGTTTGTGGGTCTTTGATCTTATTAATTCAATCCGTTTTCAGTGAAAAAAATTAGAAAATTTTGTTTAATATACCATATATGGGGAACGGTCTTTCTATTTTTATCAAAACCATGTTTTATTATGTAAAATATCACAAATGAGTGGTAGTGTGGCATGGCCGAAATTCCATTTCTACTCTCATTACACTCGCTGCTTTTTGGCGCCGAAAACAAAATTGACTTAGCTCCTCCATATGTGTGATTTAACGTGCATGAATGACCATCAATGGCATTTAATGTGTTGACAAATGGTTAATCCGACAACAACAAACATATATACATACCTCGATGTAGTTAGGGATGTTAAAATGAGTTGTTAGCTCGCGAATTCAAACAGGTCAAAAGTAAACGGGCTGATCGATGATCCGTCTAATTACGAAAATTTTAAAGCGGATAAACTTGTTTATAAACGGGTCAGCCCGTTTAGTTTTTTAGTTTTTCATAAACTACATCTTTTTTACTAATAATTATTTTATAGAAAGAGAAAACAATATTTCACTTCCCGTCTCGGATCTCTCCGTACCAGTGTGAGTGACTCTTCTTGGAATTTGAGTTTTTCGATCTTTCCTTCTCCTTTATAAATATTAGACTTTGATGCCTAAAGTTTTGAGATTTTTCGTTTTCTAGTTTCATTATCTATGACTCTGTTTCACTTTTCCCGGAAAAAATTGAAACTTTCATTAAAAACTTTCCCGAGAAAATAGAAACTCTTAACTTCACTCTCAGATCTTTAAAATTATTTTGAAAAAAGATTCATTTTTTTATTACTTTGAAAAGTTGTGTTTAGTTTCAATGACTATATACCAAACTTAATTGTTATGTTCTCGATTTATGCAGAAACTCTTTTTGAGCTAGGGAGAGAAAGCTTTTGTTTACATTGTTCTTAAAAATCATTTTTCTAAGAAAATGAAAATAAAAAAAATTAAACGGGTCCGCTGGACGGCTTGTAACCCGTGGGCCAATCTGTAAACGGGTTGTAAATGAGTTTTAGTTTAAACGGGTCAGAACGGGCCAACTCTAAATGGATCGAACCTTAAACGGGTCGGACCTAAACAACCCGGCCCGTTTTAACCTCCCTTACTGTAGTAGACATTATGAAATCGTTCTTTAATGAAACTTCTAAGTAGGTAAAATTCTTAACTCATCAAAACTTTTTGTATCTATTTTTTTAGTCACATGATCCGAATGCAATGAGTGACGGGCAATAAGTGTAACATGTGTGATGTCGTAGACAAATAAAACGTTGTTAACATCCCAAAAAACATTGTAGACGAATTTAACTAAATGTTTATTGAACATGACATTGTGGAGATCTTTAAAAGCTATGAACATAGTGGTAATTATTGTTGGAGAATGGGAGTGCTTGGATTCAGGAAAATGGTATTTTTGTGTATCAAAAAATATATATGCAAAGTGTATGGCGTTGAGTTTTGGGGACAACTTCTTTAGCTTCAAGATAAAAGTGAAAATCGCATTCGGGACAATGCCCACCACAGACACACTGAGCTTAAGTTTCTGGAATGGCGAGTTAGATATAGAATTCACATAGGCAAATATGTTGTCAATTAGTGTGGACTCTGATGAGAGTTTAGAAATGTTTTTAGGAGGATAAGAGACAAAATTTGTGGACTCATGTTCATGTCCATCAAGAAAGGGGTAGAGAGTTCATTTTGCGGACGATGCTGAAGTTGCACTAACTTCATTGAAGAAAGTGGCGAGGTCATACAAAGAGCATGGTTCCTCAATCTTGTAAGCCATTTTGAAAATATCTTGAGATTGTTAACACGTGTGGTGGACAATAGTTCAGATTTAAAAAGATCAATATTTATATTTTGTTTACCGTATCACTGTCTGCAAGTCTTTCCGGTTCAAGATTTTATAACATACTTATATACATATGTTCAATGAATTGATATTTGGATTTATGAATTTTTTTAATTGATATATAAAATACATATGAAAAGCTAATGTTAGAATGGTTTTATAATTAACGAAAAAAATGTTCAAAAATTCTGAAAATCATTACTAAATCAGAATGAAGAATATTATATATAGTTTTCAAACTTCAAATAAGAACATTATCTTTTATTCTCTCTCCTTATATAAAACATTATAACAATTATTTAAAATATACAATAATAACAACAATAATAATGAAATTATACAGGCAATCTAGAGTCATTATTAGTAGTAACAGTTTGGGCTTCGTTATCCATTTGAGGAGACAATGCAATTGATGCATCAGTTTCTTTTTTCTTACCCCACAAGAACACATAGAGACCCAATATTGCCACTACTGATCCAATTACACTGTAATAATCAACAAAGTTATAAGTTTAAGCAACTCTATCCATTTTTAAAAACTATTAAGAGAAACATAATAGTGAAAGTACCTGCCGAGGTATAAAGGAGTGTGTAAGATGAGGAAGTCGAAAAGTGTAGCTGCGATAAGCATAATTGGACTAAATGTTGATGCAAAAACAGCTCCTAATTTCTTTATTCCCCATGTTGTTGCTACTGTCGACATTGCTTGTCCAACCACTCCCTATTAATTAATAAGTTAGTATAATATATGTGTATGATAAATAAGAGTCTTGTCAACTATATAGTAATCTACACAGTTATTTGAAACCTTGTGACAAAGTAAATGGCAGTATAAAACATATATAATAGCAACAGAGAATATATATATTATCTTAAGAAAAGGAAAGTTACATATAATATAGTATATGACAGAGACACATACGAGGTCATCAGTTTATAGGTGTTTAGTTATATTTAATTAATATTTTTAAAATTAAGGGTTTTGATGTAATTAAATTTTATATTATATAAGCCTATATTTACATGATAGTACTCCCTTCGTTTTTTAAAGATGGTCTTTTTAGATTTTTCACACATATTAAGAAATTTATGTTTTTCATAAAAATATGATTAAGTATTCTATGCAATTATTTTATTGGTCAGAAATATCAAAATCACTCAATTTGCATTGAAAATCTAAAACGACATTCTTTTTGAAATGAAGTACTAAAAAGACAATCTTTAAAAAACGAAGGAAGTATGATACTTTTTCGGTTTCATCAAACATATAACATCATTTTATTTATTTATTTTTCATAAACACAATACTAATTATAGCATGCTTAAATTTAAACTATTTATTATATTAATTGTTGTGCATATAAACACGAAAACCTCGTTTTTTGTGAAACAGAAAAAATAATATATCATTAATTTCACAAATTATTATTTATATTTTAATATATGATGTTAATTACTTACAGAGTATATGACGATGGTTATCACAAATTTATCATCGATGATCCAATCTTTAACATCTCTGCGTTTGTAAAGACTCAAGAGAGCACATTGAAACGCAGCGAAAATGGACATGAGACAAGTGCTTGAATATTTGCAAGGATATTTAACGTTTAAAGTCCCTTGAAACAACATCCATGAAGACAGCAATGTAGTTCCTATGGTTAATAAAAGACATCCAAGAAGCCAGTTCTTAGTGTTGTCTTGATGGTCATTGTTGTGGGAAAGTGTCTTTGGATGAGAATGAGAGTTTGATATTTGAGGGCCTTTGTAAAATGTTAAGAACATAGCTCCACTTATACATATTAGAGTTCCCACCACTTTCAACATTCCTGCTTTTGTCTTTAGATTTTTTACATTTTCAATCCTGAAAATAAAAAAAGTTTTTAGATAATTTTAATTGGTGAATTTGAGGTATTTTACTAAAAATAAAAGTCATATCTAGAAACAAATAAAATAAGAAAAAAAAACTATAGACATACATGCAAATTATAAGGAAAAAAGAAAATAATCTATATAAAATAGTAATTTGATTTTTAAACGCAAACGTTAGGTCTTTGATTCAAGGAACAATTTTTTTCTTCTTTTCATTAGTTTCTGCATACTTTCATCAAATTTATGAAAATGTGACGACTTACTATTAATAAAAAGATTTTCACAAAAAAATAAGTACAGAAGAAAAAGAATTCAAATTGGATGTAGTTACTAGTTATATACGTATAGTTAAAGTATATGTTTTGTTAATATAGACATTTTCTTAATATCAATGTTTCTTAAATGAATAAATTACAAGTAATATATTATTATATATAGTAAAATGAAAAAAAAAAGATACCTGAAAAGAAGGGCCAATGTGAAGGTGATTGCAGGCAACATACTTACGATAGCACACGAAACAGTTGCTGACGTATACGACAGTCCAAGTAAAAAGAAAAATTGCATCAAACTTGCCCTGTCATTTTATACCAACATCAACAATTTATTAAATTATTTATATATATTAATAGTAAATAATTCGAGCTTATAATTATCATATCGTACTTTCAAAGGACTAGTACCGTACCAATAATATATATATATACATATATTAAAATTTTAGATTTGAGAAGACTAACCCGAGGAGACCACTGATAAAATGATCGAGCAATAGTCTAAACGTCATTGCTGGTCTTGTTTTCCTATTTACAATTAAAACATATATAATTTTTAGAGAAAATTACATTAATTTGTTGGCACAATTTCTAGCATGACCGGTCTATAGGCCAAACAGAACCAGTACGAACTTGCGATCCATTTTATATTTTCAAAATTTTACTTTAAAAGTTAGCCCATTTTTAAAAATTTTAGTTTACGAACTGACAAATGTTTTCATTTTTAGATTGCGTCCCTTAAAATCTCAGGACCAACCGTGATCTCTAGATTTCGCCTTAAGTAGTATAAATATACTTTCAAAATATTAATACAAGTTAATGTATAAAGAATTATCAATATATAATGCATATATATAAGTATTGATATAACCTTTCCAAGAAATAAGCGAAGGGAGCTAAAATAAGAGCAGAAATAGTCATTCGATAAGAACTAATGACCATATGATTAACACCACCATCAAGAGCTTTCTTGACAAGTGCATTTACTGATCCCATTGCTACATTTGATATCACCATTACCATTACTGGTGACCATTCTTCTATCACTCTTTGCATTTCTTCACTCATCTCTCTCTCTTTTTATCTCTCTCTATGTATGTGTATGTGTGTGTTAGAGAGAGATGTGCTTTGAGTTTGATAAGCACAAGATCTTCACATATTTATAGAAAGTGTTTGATTAATGGGTTGCTTCCATATTGGACTTATTTTGACGTGAACCTATAAGAAAAATCTACAAGTTTTTATTATTCTTCTTTAAACAATCTATTAACTATTATTAAAGCACCTACTTTATTTCATGATGAAATTAATTAAGCATTGATATGTAGTTATGTTCATATTCACTAATTCAAACCACAAACTTTTCATCTATATATTCGTTATTCGTTATTCTCCACATATTTACGAACATTTTTTAGATTAATTAAATATTATTAATTAGTCAAATATTCACTTGTTTTTGTAAGGAAATTACATAGGTACGCTCCCAAGCCGACGTATTTTGATTTTAAATCAAGAATATAAAATTATGCAGATTCGTTAAGTTGGCAAATAATTAAATGTTAGATTAGCTAAATTAATTATGATTTTATTTTTGTTATGAAGATAGACGTTATATGAGCAGAAGTGTAAACTAGCATAGAGCATTCTCACATTTTGTTCGTGTCATCTATCTACTGCACATTTTGTAAATATATATATATATATATATATATTATATATATGATGTGACTTAGATGAATTCTATTTATCAGTGTAACATTTAAATTTTCTATGCGTCAATAACATCTTAATTAAGATTATATACACACAAAAAAAAATCAAAGACATAAGACATATACCATTATGGGAAATCTAAAATATACACATCATTTATTGGGGTTTTATGATTTTATCCATAAAAAATAAGACCTATTTGATTTTAATAAGAATTGTGTAAGTGCTATGCAAATGATTTTTGTTTGAATATCTATAAAAATTAAGTAGTATAAAGCATAAGTGACTTGTAATGCTTCTAAGTAAACATGTCCTAAAAATCGTTCATTAGCATTGAGCATAATAATGCTTTACAAATCCCAAACCAAAACCATATCAAATATGAAATATTATATTATATATTATATATATGTGTGTGTGTAATTGTTAGAACATTCGGTTTACAATTAAGATGATTTAAAAAGTTTTATGTTAAGATCTATAGCAAAAGCCTTTATAAAAAAAAAAAGGATCTAGCAAAAGTATTCATAATTTTAAGCACGTGGGGGAGTAAAAACACTAAAAGAAGAACCAGTTAGAATTCGTAGACAAGATTTGATGGCAATATATAAAGATGAAAGATCCATATATATGACTATTGATGATAAGCACGTGGGTGTAATACTAACTTTAGGAAGAACCAATCACAATTCAATGATAAGATTGATCACAATCTATTAAGCTTGAAGTTTGAGAGCACATAAAACTACAAAAGCAATGACTATTCATTTTAATGCAATCCGAGTTCGAATGCATGAGATGATTGTCCAAGTGAAATATGCTTACTATTATGCTGGTTTTTGGTTTGACGTAATTGTAAATACTAAAAGTAATTATCGATGAATTCACCAAATTGGTTTAAGTTTAGTCACCAAAAAATGTAAATATTAAAAATAACCTATGATAAGTTGACCAAATTGGTTTAAATTTAGTCGTTGGTGATATTATGTTCATAGGTTTAATTCACAGTGAAAAATGTCTGTTATTATATAACAAAATTTGGACATCGCCTCAAAAAATATATGGATTTCGGCCCATAACTCCTCGTCATCATAAAAAAACTAATTTTTTCTTCTTCTTTCAATATATGCAAAAACCAACCTCGATTTTCAAATTATGGTTTTTATATTACAAAACCAATAAATATAAATAAAATTGATAATCAATACGACTTTGGACATTCAGTCCTAATCTTCCCTTAGATCTTAGACTAGTTGTAAAGATATTAACTAAAATTATGGATATTTTTCTTCTAACGTATACAATATAATTTATTATGCTACGACATTAAGTTAATATATATAGCCATATTTTTGAAATTGTACATATATTATTTTGTTATGTTGAAATAAAATATAAATAAATAAATATTTAACCTCTTTAACAAATAAAAATTTATATTTCCTAAATTGTACATATAATTTTTTTGGGGGGATTTATTAGATATAATATAAATTACACGTTAATTTAGGAAAGACTAAAGAATATTTGAACGTATATTATATCTAATAAATCCCAAAAAAAAAAAAAAAAAGTTGGAGGGAGCACAAAAGCAATCGAAAGTAAGGAGACGAGAATATTTGTATTCACCTTAAAATAGTGTGTCGACATAGTTTGGGATTCGATGGTCACTTATATATCTTCATGAAGAAAATGTTGCATAACATTATTTATATATTTGATATTACATATGAAGTTTCCCAATATTTATAGAATATTACCAAGTGATTAACGACATTTTAGATGCTAAAACTTAGAAAATAAAAACATAAAACAATTGATTAATTGATTATCCGACCTCCACATATTAATAGCAACAATTTAGATGTGTTTAATCTAGCAAGATCGATTTTAGACTTTCAGTTATACCATATAAACTATATGAATATAATAATTTTTACATCTGTAAAATATGGATAAAATCAAATTAGGCATTGTTTTAATTTTTGGTTAACAAGTGAAAAAAACTAAAAATATTTAAACCGGATATGATTTTAATAGAATAGATTATTATTTTTATAAAGATATTTTTTATTGAGCATAAATCATGTCTTGTATGAACAAAAAAAAATGTTTAAGGATACCTAAAACACGAAATACATGCAACAACATAATCTAATTTTATATAATAAATGCTCGCATATTGGTTACAAACATAAAAATGAATTTAGAACAAATATTTTGGTTAAATAGTTATATTTATATCTATAAGTTTTTTTAATTAGAATTCGATTACAAGTATTTGTGTTATTTCGCATTACTCGGACATTGAACCAGTGATAAAAAGAAGAGAAAACATTTAGATTTATATTATTAAATAAAATTAAAATTGTAATCTCTTACTATAACAAGATAGAGCAAATGCAAAACAAGATATAGTATAATTCTTGAGATAAAAAAAATACTTCATCTGTTTCGAATTATTTGTCGTTTTAGAGTTTTATCCATAGATTAAAATAAATTATTTTATTAAAAAACACCATTAAATATTTTAAATCAATCTATAGAAAAAAATCATGCAATTATTCTATTGGTCAAAAATATCAAACTCATTTAATTTCTGCATTAAAAACCTAATAAGACACTTTCTGTGAAACAAAAATCTAACTCTAAAAAGACAAATAATTCGAAACACATAGAGTAATATATAATCCCGAGGAAATGCCTTTATAATTCAGAATAACATTCAAAATGTGTAGATTCGTGAGCATAAATTTCTTCAAATATCAGAAGAAAAAAAACTATAAAAGGGGGTTTAAAAGGATTTAGAATTAATTTGTTTTTGTTTTTATCGAAAAAAGGAGTCAAAGTAGTCATAATTGTACTTCCTTTAGTTGTGTCATAACATATTTGATTCGAGTGAGTGATAATAAATAGTAATATGTTAGTGAAAGTGGCAATTGAATCATTCGGATAAAGGAAGGAGATTGTGTGTTTCCCTCAAGAAATCAAATTGTATGGTTCACAATTTGGCTCGGTTTAATTCAATCTTCACGTGGTTATTGCAACATGTTTCTGAGTTGGTCCATAATAAATTTAGTGCACCTTTTATACGTCATCGACTCATCATCATTAAAAATTATTATTTATAAGTAAAAAAATGACTTTAGCCCATTAAAAACTTCTTATTAAGAGTTCTTCCTTTTGATGGGCCTATAATTAATTTAAGCCTATGACAATTGATGGCCATTTTTTAATTCGAGCCTTCATATTAGTAAGAGAAATAGAAATTAAAATTTTTGCTAACAAAGTATCTTTTATTTATATAATTCGTATGTATATATTTTTTAATGAATATTAAAATTGTGAATGGTGAATTTTTTTGTTTAAATTATGAATTATTGGTTGTAAATAATAAAAATTGTGATTGGTGAATTGTTTGTTTGAATTATGAATTATTCGTTGTAAATAAAGAATTGCTTGCGTAAATAGTTTGAATGGTAAATTTTTCTTGTAAATAAACAGAAATAAATTATTTTTCAAACTAAAAACAGAACTAATTAATTTCTAAATATAAAGTAACTATTTTTCAAATTTAAACCAATAAAAAAAATCAATTTGCAAAAACATCCTTTCAAACTTTAAAGATCATATTTTGTAATATAGCAACATCCAACAACAACAACAAAAAACAAGGTTCAAACTGTTTCTTTTGTAGCATTATAACTTAATAGTATGTAAAAACATCAAACAGAAGCCAAAGACAGAAACACAAACTTATAATCAACTTTTTCACTTTTCAGACTTGAGCTGTACCTTCAGTAAACTTAGGATCCTCACATCTGTATCTTCCATCAGGTCCTATTCCAAATCCTTTTGGATCTGCAAACACATTCTCTAGCAACTGACTTCTACCAGGTTGTGGACTCGCGTCTGCAAACTCTACTGCTTCTTCCACTAACTCATCTATCTTCTTCTCTATCGACTTTAGTTCTGCTTCATTCACTAGCTTGTTCTCTATTAGATACTTCTTCAATCCTGTGATTGGATCTCTTGCTGCATATTTAGCTTTCTCAGCTGCCAAAACAAACAATAATATAAACCAAATCAAAACCCAACCATCAATAAAAAGCTTTAAAAACATCTAAGAGACAGGGCCGGCCCTGGGCTTAGCCAAATGAAACATTGGCGGTTGGCCTAAAGCTCCATATTTTATAAGTTCGCTCCCATATTTTATAGGCCCCGAAAACGTAAAATTCAATATATATGACCCAAATTTATGGGCCAAAAAAACATGAAATAATGGTCTCAATTTTTTTAATATTGTTTCAAACCCCCAAAATTTCAGGACCGGCTCTGACTAAGAGATTTACTTACCGGCATCACGAAGCTCATCAGGATCAGCTAAAGAATGTCCTCTGAATCTATAAGTCTCACATTCAACCAATGTAGGACCATCTCCTCTTCTAGCTCTAGTAACAGCTTCTTTAGCTACTTCTCTGACTTTCAAAACATCCATACCATCAACATGAACACCTGGCATTCCAAAGGCAGGACCTTTCTTCCATATCTCAGGATCAGAAGTTGCTCTCAAATGAGACATACCAATAGCCCACAAATTATTCTCAACAACAAAGATAATAGGCAGTTTATATAAAGCAGCCATGTTCAAACACTCATAGAATTGTCCATTATTACAAGTACCATCTCCGAAAAACGCAACAGTTACATCTTCACAGTTTTGTTTCAAGACTTCTCTTTTATACTTTGAAGTAAAAGCAGCACCAGTAGCTACAGGTATACCTTCACCTATAAATGCAAAACCACCAAGCATATTATGTTCTTTAGAGAACATATGCATTGATCCACCTTGACCTCTACAACATCCTGTAATTTTTCCAAAGAGTTCACTCATTACAGCACGAGCTGATACACCTTTACTTAGTGCATGAACATGATCACGATATGTACTAACTACTGAATCTGTCTTTGTAAGTAGTTTAATGAAACCAGTTGATACAGCTTCTTGTCCATTGTATAAATGAACAAAACCAAACATTTTTCCTCTGTAATACATTTGAGCACACATGTCTTCAAATGATCTACCTAATATCATGTCTTCGTATAACTCTAATCCTTCTTCTTTAGTAATCAACTAAACCCAAAAACAAAATTAAGATCAATACTTGTGAAAATTCTAAATTTTGAAGAAAGGTTTAGATGAAACATACCAGATTATTGGTGGGTTTCTTCTGCTTGATAACTTCTTGAACTGCTACAACAGGAGATCGACGAGCAGAGTATGAGTGGTTGAGTTTGCGAGGAGAGTTAATGGTGAGAGAATGGATGGATCCGAGGAATGAAGAAGAAGAAGGTAATCGGAAGAGACGATTCTCTTGAGACCCATGAAGAGAAACGGTCGTAGTAAGCTTTGTTGCAGAGGAAGCCATGGCCTTTTTTGTTGTATCAATGTGAATAATGAGATTCGGGAACAGAGAAAATTGAAGAGAGAAATAGAGAGGCGGAGAGAACGAGGATGATAGGAACAAGAGGAGGAGGCTTAACTACTTCTACCTATTTTTATTTTTCTTATTAATTGATTTTTTTAAAAGATTTTATGATCAAAAAATGTTTTATAGATCCACTTATCCACCCACATTCCACCAAGATTCAATCTTGAAATGTACAAGTGTGCAGGAACAGAAAAGTGTTAAAGAGACAAGATCAAGTCTCCTTTAAGATCCAATCTTGAAACGTACATAATGGTTTTTTAAATGGTTTAACTCATAATGGACAGGGCTCAATATTTATATAAGCCTCATAACTTTATTTCTTTCATTCTCTATATTTTTAGATAAAGCTCTGTTTTGAAGGAGAAACAATTCAATATAATAAGCCCAATTTGATAGATTTGCTTAGTAACTTGAAAGTTATACAATGGACGTTTAACAAAAAACCAAACTACAATGAAGAAAAACAGAGTTAATGGATCTAGTCGAACAAGCCAAAACCCAAATCTCCATCACTTTCTTCTGCTGGTTCATCCTGTAACACAATAACATTAACAAAATGAGATGAGTAACACAACCATGATTCGGAAAAGCATCAAATAGTAAGGAGATTATTATAGTTTATTAACCTTCTTCTTCTCCTCGGCAGCAGGAGCAGCAGCTGCAGCATCACCACCAGCTGCAGGAGCAGCAGCAGAAACCGGTGCACCTCCTCCACCACCAGCACCAACATTCATGATGAGGTCAGTGACATTACGTTTCTCAGCCATCTTGGCGAATAGCATTGGCCAATATGACTCAATACTCAAACCAGAAGCTTTGACCAAAGTAGAGATTTTCTCAGCCTAACAAAACCAAGATAAGGACACAAAAGTCAACAATAGCAAAGGCCTTCTTCTAAATTCCAATTCCATACCAAAACACTCAAAAACCAATAAGTTTCCTAATACTAAAACTCTTAAACTTTACAATCTTTCCGAATGATCAACTTTACAGACATTTTAACTCTGTTTTTAACTGTCAAAGTCTAAGCTCCTAATACTCATATTATATAACTAACTGAACAAGTAGCTAAGAATAAATGATTAACCAAATGGATATCTGAGAAGTAAGGGAAGATTCGAATAAAGAATTTACCGTGATAGCAATACCCTCGTCCTCGAGGATCATAACAGCATAGCTGCAAGCAAGCTCTCCTACTGTCGACATTTTCTCCTGAAACGATGAACAAAAAATAATTCATCAACTTGGACCCAAAAAAAATCATACTCGGAATCTACAAATCAGGTCTTTTGATCAGTTAAAACCAAATTGTAACTATACAAACATCTCATAAGGTTATAGAATGAAAAATTACAACGTATAATCAGATTAAAGCCAGAATCAAAACGAAGAACTCACTAAAACCATTGAAAGCCAATGAAGAATTTTTCAGCAACAAATAATGCTATTGGAACTATCTGTATGTACAATCTAACAGTAAAATCTTTCAGGATTAATAAAATCGAATCGGAGAAACATCAAGTACCTTAAAGTGGGATCGAAGATGCTTTAGCAGAGCGGCTCAAGAGGAAGTTCGATAGGGTTTGATAATAAAAACGGAAGACGAGATAGATTATAAAGCTTGTATATAAGCATATATGGGCCAAACAAATATTTGATAAGCCCATTTAAAATATAATATATCAGATAGTCATCAATATTGGGCTTTTACTCTATAAACTTTAATAAAACTTGTTGGTGTTCTCTAACTTGAAGTCTTCAAGTCTTCAAGTATGAATAAACAACATATATATTCAATCAAAAATAGTGAAACTTCATGGTTTTTATTTTATACATTGATCTTGATGCAAAATCACGAGTTACACACTTTTACCAATCACAATGTTTAGCTACTCGATCCATCGTTTTATGAATAAACGATTGTAATTCGTACGTAGGTTTGAAGAAACCATTGCATGAAATATTGGAGTTTAACAAATTGATTTTTTTGCTTGTTATGACTACCTTCGTAGTACTAGATTTCGCTTTTTGTTACCAATATGTTGTGTTGTGCATGATTAATTTTACAGTTTCAATTTAAGTTATTTTTCTCCAAATTAATTTACTTTTTTCAATTTGTTTTTGTTTTGAATTTGAATAATACAACTCGCTATATCATCCTGCTTATTTTTCTTCAGCGGCTCCTTCGGTCCAAACTACATCTTTTAATCCAGACGAGAAGCTTTTGTAGAACTGCAAAATAGATTTTACATAAGCCAAATTAAAAAACAAACCATTGAGAGATGTTAACCAAATCATAACCGAACCGGTTTATTAGGATAAAACATACCTTGTGAAACTCGAGCGTATCACCGCCAGTTTTCTTAAGCTCTACCACATGCAAAGATGGTGCCACTTCAAACACCTGTTAAACCGATGATTGAACCAAAATGATTAAGTATCCATATACAATAAAATTAGCCAGAAACCGAACTAAACCGAATTGTAATCATTCTTATATATTTATTTGTTTACCTCTGAAGCTACGGAGAGCTGACCTTTACGACCACTTTTGTCTCCTTTCATTTTGATCTGCGATATTTTAGTAAACAATCTAAGACTAAGCCACATTGACATTACTTAGATGATCAAACTAGAATATGAACAAACCTTGTAGTTGTCTTTACGGACATTGAAGCCTAATGGCTTTGCAGTTTCTTCCATTTTTGACATGATTTCACTCGCAGATCGTTGAGATGTAAATCGTGTCTCTTTCTTCACAAGTTGCTGCATTTCAACAAACCAAACAAACAAAAACAGATTAGTTAGACAATCTTATTTGTGATTTTAGACAATTAAAACAAATAACCATCAAATTGTAAGTAGAAAAAAAGGTCGTACGGCTTGCTTCTCGAACAAATTTTCAAGACTGAACTGTCTTGAGCTAGAGATAAGTTCAAAAGCATTCATGGATTCTGGTTTCTCCTTCTTCTCTGTTACAAGACATTCCTAGAGTAGCACCACAAAAGAGTTATATTAGTTGGTTTAACTTACTCAAATTTAGATATAAACGGGTACACAACTAAAGGAATTGGCGGTTTTGTACCCTGGAGTTACTGAAAGCAGCATCAACATCATCAATGTTTATGTCCTCATCATCTTGGTCAAATGATGGTGGCTTGTACCCTTGCTTGAACCATTCATCTTCTAGTAACTCTGAAATACTTATTCTCTGCAATTCAGAAACCATTTTTTGTTAAGCTCTGGCACAGTTACTTACACCATTTGACCTTTGGGTTGCAGAATTTCAAGTTCACAAATCACAACTATCTATTCATGATTCATGTAAGAGTAGACAGGGTTTTAGGAGCTTACGGTTATAGGACTTGGATCAAGAATACGCTTAATGACTCTCTTAGCACCAGGCGAGAACCATGCTGGGTAGCTAAACTCAGCCTTGCATATCTGAAGTTTTTTCAAAACATTAAAGATGAGATTAGAAGAAGGTATATAGGAAATGTGAGAAGCAAAAGAAGAGATATTTCTATTCATACCCGTTTGTATAAAGTCATGAGATTTGGCTCATCAAAAGGCAAGTAACCAGCCATGAGCACAAAGAGAATAACACCACAGGACCATACATCTGCTGCTGCACCATCATAGCCTTTATCAGACAGAACCTGCCAGAAAATCCCAAAAAATGCAGTTGATATGAGTCATATATTTTATCGATCCGGTTTATTTTCTCCATTATTAGATTCCTTGGACGAGCATATATAGAACATTTCATCTGATTTCCATATTTTAGTGTGGAAAGTTAGTATCTACCTCAGGAGCAACGTAGTTCGGGGTTCCACAAGCTGTGTGAAGCAAACCATCTTCCTGCATTCAAAAGAATGGTGATTCAGCAATCAATATATGCTGAAACAAACAAACTTATATGCTGTTCATTTGAGAAATTATTTGCTAATTTACCATGACATCCACCTCATAAATCAAATCACTTACCCGACCTTGCACTGAGAACGCACTTAACCCAAAGTCTGAAACTTTTAAAACCCCATTTGCATCAAGGATAAGGTTTTCAGGCTGCAACAAGCAACACAGAGCTTGAGAAACTTGAACATGATGAATATCATATAGCAGGAAATAAGAAAAGCACACAAAAAAGGACCTTTAAATCTCTGTGGCAGACTCCTCGACTGTGGCAGTAATCTACAGCATTGATGAGCTGCTGAAAATATCTCCGAGCTTCATCTTCCTTAAGTCTCCCATGTTGAGACTATGTATAATACAAATCAATATGTGATATTAGCAATAACAGAGGAAATCAGAGAAAATCTTGAGTCTTAAAACTTGCCAATAGAAAAAAAATATTCAGGAGAAGCTTAAGAACAATGTTGACAGAATCTCAAAACAATTTAAAGCTTGACAAAAGGTTAAAGAGTAAGCCAGAGTGAAAGTGTATGGACTTAGTTTCTTACGATTTTGTCAAAGAGTTCACCTCCATTAACAAGCTCAAGAACGATATAGATCTTCGTTTTGCTAGCCATAACCTTCACACAGAGAGATGTCAAGATTCAAACACTTAAGGTTTAATAAGACTCAAAACTAATTAGCTTCATCATCATACCTCAATGATTTCAACCACATTTGGATGTTTAATCAATTTCATCGTCGATATTTCTCTTTTCAGCTGCAACCATAAAAGGAACAAGAAAACACATTCTCAATATTTCTTCAAGATCATTGATAACTACACAAAATGCTTCTCAGATTCGAACCAGTTCCTAATCAAAGCTACTCTGCTTCAAAATCATATTCATGTCCTCATCGACGTGATCTTCTCAATATATTTCTAAATGTTGTTTATTAATCAATCAATCATTAAGCTTAATAAACTATCACTAACCTAAGACATGTGGGTCCTAAATCACGAGATTAAACTATTCTTAATCATCAGATTCAAACAAAAATACGAAATCCGTACGTGCTTCGTAATTGTGACGAACCTGTTCAACCATTTTGTGGCGGAAAACTTTTTCTCGATCGAGAATTTTGATAGCAGCTATATCTCCGGTGAGGGTGTTCCTCGCGTATTTAACCTTAGCGAAGCTTCCTTCGCCGAGTGTTTTTCCCATCTCATAATTCCCTACTCGCGTTCTACTTGCCGGCGTCGCCGTCGTTCTCTTTCTACTCCCGCTCATTTTCTATTAAAGAAAATAACAAACTCCGATGAAACAGACGACGTTTAACGGCAAATCACGGCGAGTTTCTCTCTCTGTGTTTCTAGTGGTTGAATGAGAGGAAGAATATAAGGCGAGAGAGATAATAGGGGAAGTGGGATTCACGCGCGGTATATGGGACCCACAGACACTTAACGGCAAAACATTATTTCCGTTCCGCGTCCGTCCCGTGTTTATGTACTAACACTATTCATGCATCGGTTTTTTTGGTATGTGTGTGGTAATATATATAAACTCCAAATCTAGTTTTGGATTATATGGAAGTATGTGGATATGTTTTTATTTCAATGAAAAGTAGTAGATTTTATTTGATTAAGTTGAGGGGACCATCATATGTATATATATCCACAAATATATAGTTTGTTTGGAGAGTTAATGCTAGTTAAAATCTAAATTTAAAATTTGATGTCATCAAATATAATTATTTATTATTTTAAGCCTTCAAATACTGAAGGAAAATTTTCAAAGTTAAATTGATGCGCTCAACCCTGATAACAAATATTTTCTAATAAATTTGACACTCTAACGTTTATATAAACAGTAGCGGCTCATATAGGAGGGCGAGGAGTGTGACTATCCCGGAGCTTCGACCCGTATTCTATTGATTTAGGGGTCTATTTTTATAATTTTTTAATATATACATATATTTTAAGATTTTGAAATAATTTTCACTATTGAAATCTAATACATGAAAGTTTAGTAATGAACTACTTAATTTTTTGAATAAATTTAAAACAAGAAGTCCAAAAATTATATTGTATCTACAAATCCATAATATTTTTGAGTATGTATTGCGTTTATATAAATTTTGGCGCATACAAACTTTTGATTTTTGTGCTTTAACTATGGCTAGCCTTGGGGTAGGAAGTTATTTAACAAAAGTTACAAAAGCAAGAGCTAAGTGATGGTACATGCATGACTTTTTTTTCCTGTTGATAAAAATTAGAAATAGGTTATTGCTTCGTTTTTATAAGATTTACGTAACTGTTACTTTCAACACTTGTGTAACCGTCTAACATTTGGTTATAAAAATTGAAAAAAAAAAAGAGATTGATCTTTCCATGTGAATAAATGTCAGTGAACCCCACATATATCCTTCCTGATAAACTCATATGACACTGAAAATGTGATAATGTTTTATTCTTCTTTTTGATAACATTTCTTTCTCTTTTTTCATCTGCTTTTTATATTACAAATTTACAATACATCCAAAAAACGCAGAAAGAAAAAGAGTGGGAGACATTGGTTAGTGAGTTATTGCATCAACTAATAATTTTGAATATTTTACAATTTATTTTACGAATTAAAAAAATAAAAATAATGCAAACTGAACCTTTCATTCAATAATTGAGTATTTTATATATATTATTTCAAAGTTGGGTACAATAATATCACATCACCATCACATGAAAGCAATTGCATTTGGTTATCAATTTGAATTTCTCTGATTCAGATTTAGTTTTGTTTCTTTTTAAGTTTTCATTTGGTTATGAAATGGAATTTTTTAGATAGTATGGTGGAAAATGAAAATTCTATAAACAAAAATAATGTTTGTTTTCTTTTCGGTTTAGCTTGATTGATTTAATTATTGTATTTGTGATCAAGCTGGACTACTTGAAATAGCCCATACAGTTTAATTTTAGGCCTTTTAGATATACTCAGCCCACTAATAGTGTTCACTTCTGCTATGTACTAGCCCCTTCTTCTTCTTGTGGGCTAAAAATTAGGGCCCAAATGAAAGGTTTTACCTTTTTTAAAATAAAAAGTTATACTATTTTGTTAAAATATTAAAGGTTATATACTTCCAAGTGCAATTTAACGCAATATAAAAGTCTTTTGCTGACAAAAAAAATTATATATATAGAAGTCTTTTTCCTAAAGTTTAAATAAAATATAATGTTTAATGAAAATAGATGATGCTAAAAATCATGTGTATAAACCAAGAGATTTTAGTTTACGGGCTGAGACATTTAAAGTAGGGGTGTCCATTTCGAATAACGGGTCGAGTAATAGCGGATATGGGCCTGATAATAGCGGGTACGTGTCGGATACGGGTAATTGAGATATGAAAAATTAATATCCAAAGCATACCTGTAAAATTATGGGTCGGGTAATGGCGGGTACGGTTAGGGTTAGAGTCGAATCAGATACTTAAAATCAATACCCATTTAATACCCGAACTCGTAATGTATTATATAAATTTGACTAATATGTGTAACAAAATTTAAAATTAGTATAACGTTTGATTATAATATTATATTTTTATAAAAAGTCTACAAAGTTGAATAAATTAAAATAGTTAAAAATTGTAAATATGACATAAAATAACCGATTATGTAAGTTTTTTTAGCGTTTATCAAATCATATATTTATTATAACACAATATTTATATTTATTTAGAAAAATATTATCATTATAGTTAAGTTTTGGGATAATTTTATAAATTTAGTTATGTAAACGGGTAATTTGGGTACCCAAATAATTACCTTTACCCGTTTAAAAAAAAATTCGACCCAAACGGGTAATCATCATTACCCGCACCCGACCCTTACCCGTAAATATGGGTCGGGTACATGGCGGGTCAGGTTACCCGACCCGAAATGGACATGTCTATTTTAAAAAATGTTCAAAGTCACTAGTTCAAATCTTTTGGAATAAGTGAGTTACGCCTTAACATATATTATCAACGGTTGGTTCCAGACATTAGAGGAGTTTATTGGCCAAAAGCCCTTAACTCCCATAGTTTATCAATACAGTATTAATCATGTGTATGAAATTCTATATTGATAAATTGTTGAAATATACGATAAAATTATATTTTATGTGAAAGCCATGCACAATAATCCTTCGTTAAATGTATACAATTGAAACTCTACTCATACTTAAATCGTTTTCCGTTGAAAAGTTTGCACTTCATACCATACGTGTGCTTCTAAAATGCAAGTGAGAAAATGTCGAAATAAAGAGAGACCAAATATGGCAGACCAAATAAAGAGAGTTTATTAGCTTGCCTTTAATTTTAGTAACCAACTTATATAATATGTTCATACGTATGATATATAATAGAGTCGTAGTGACAATAGATTGTGTCTATAATAGAATAATGTATGTTGTACAAACACTTAACTCAACATTTACCACACGGCACTTTTGTTGCACTACTTCATCTCTCACGTTTTCGTAGACTCATAACAAATATTATAACATACTCTACCTTCCTATAAATTTATAAAATACCTACAAAGTTGAGATTTTTTTATAGAATTAACACCAAAATAAAGATTTTTTGTCCTTACAATTTAGAAATTTAAAAGTATTTGTTGTACTTTTTTGAAGACTATAGATGTACTATACTTATTTTTAACATAATATATACTTTTGATAGTTGAGAAGGATCCGTTATTCGGTTGGTCTAATTTATAGATAAATCACTCTCATTGTTAAATCATTTATTTATTTGTTTTCATTCGAATCCATTAAAATGTATGATGTTCTACGATATCACTTATTTTAGAAAAATATTAAAAATCCCACTTTTCATAATTTAATAAATAAAATGTATTATTAGTGTTAGAATTTCCATTTTATTTGGTGTGTTGACCAAACTAATTAAAGCAGAGTTGCACCTAAAAACCCCTCTAAATATCGAAACACAAAAGAGTCTTATAATAAATGTCCTTCAAAAAAATCTCTACAGTGAATGAGGCAAAGTAAGATACATTTTGTCAAAACACAAACCAAAACTGATCAGATTTGGTTTAATAATTATATTTATTGTACGCAGAACTGTGTCTATCTTTATAGATTTCGGGCATTTATCCAAAGCCACTAAACAAATAAAAAAAAATTATGTTGAATTAATACTTAACAAATAGGTTTAAGTCTTAGATTATGTGAGTAAAAGTTTAGAAGAATTTCATATATCTTTCAAAGATGATTACATGAGTATTTATAAGGAGAATAGAAGCTTAAAACCCTAATTGCATGGATTTAACCTAATGGGCCACGAGCTGGACGGCCCAGCTCGTCAGGTCAGCCCATCTAAGTCTCGTCTTCCTGGACCTTTTTTCCTCATCATTGCGGCGTCCAGCTGGGCCTTGAGTCGAAATGGACTTTCAGGACATGTGCTAAACCTGGTATCAACAATTTATATGCCAAAATTTCACCATTTTGTTAATTTTTTGCATTACATATGTTTTATCTTTAATATTTGATCAAACTTATTTTATTAATTTTAATTTTTTGCTTCGGATTTTCAGTTTTAGATTGTCATTTTTTTATTTATTCATCTTAATTTTTAAGTAATTATTTAATTAAATAAAATATTTATTTATTTTGTTTTAAGCTTCTCATTATCCATTATCTTGCCACGGCGATGCATGTATGTATATATAACACTTAGTAGTCACAAGTCATACACTCAATAACTCCTAAAAAAGTAAGAAAGCAATATGAGCATGAATATGGAGAATAAGATAGAGAAATTTGAAGAGAAGAATAAGAAGAAGCCTATGTCATCAATGGTGTTCTTATCATATTCGGCGATTGTGATTTTATGTGGAGGATTGCTTTTAACTTATTGGCATTACAAATACCATTCTACAAATTCTAATCTTTGGATGGTTCCTATTGGACTTATCTTCACCACCGCTCCAACGTTTTTTTCTCTCTCCGTTTTGATCTCCGATCTCTGTAACTGCGATGGCCAAGTCAATCCTGATCACGATCGTGAATTTATTAAAGTTTGACCTTTTCTTAAGTTGTTATTTTAGCATTAATATTATCTGTTATTAATTTACGTGTTAGAAAGTCAAATATTTTGGTTTTGTTAAATAAATTTCATTTTTGTTTGGTTAGTTGTTGTACATTAAGCATAATGGGCTGAAACACACGGCCCAAATCGTTAAACCTTCTGGTTCGCTGAGAGGTTTAGCTATGTCAGTTCTTTTTTTTTTCTTTGTTACGCATTTTCATTTTTCAGTCATAAAATCTCAGCAGGGCTCATCGATATCGAGACGAATCGAAGTAATAAATTGCAGGATAATCTATAAATATTTGTTGAATCTTTGCAATTACTTCGTTTTGCGTATTGGTTCTATTAGTTTCTTGGCTTGATTGGTCTGAATTTGGTGAAAATTTCGAGGGTTTTGGGAGGAGAGGGAGAAACAAAAAAAAAAATTAGGGTTTTGGTTAGTTTGGTGACGAGAAGATGCAGCAATCTCCACAAATGTTTCCAATGGTTCCTTCGATGCCACCAGCTAACATTACTACAGAGCAGATCCAAAAGGTTCTTCCTTTACACTATTTCTATATCTGTTTTCAGGGGCAAATCTCTCTTTATAGCAACCTTAAACTCTACAGATTGAAATTAGTTAAACAAGGGATTTTATAGTGTTATTGAGCTATTTTTTGCTGAGTACCAATGCTTTCTTGTGATTTTAGTGAAGTATTGGTTTGTTTGGTGGTAATTAGTCTGAAAGTGTTTATCTTTGAATATCAGAAGTGTATTTACTGTTCTTCTCTAATGGAATGGAACCTAAGTAATGTTTTCAATAGATTGATATTGATGTTAGATGCTTGGTGGGTTTATATGTCTTAATCTCAGTACCTTGATGAGAACAAAAAGCTGATAATGGCAATCATGGAAAATCAGAATCTTGGGAAGCTTGCAGAGTGTGCACAGTAAGGGTCTTTCCTTTCTTTATATTTACTATGAATTTAGGTTTTGTAAATAACTTAATGGTTTTGATTCATTATGTTATCAGGTACCAAGCTCTTCTCCAGAAGAACTTAATGTATCTCGCTGCAATTGCTGATGCTCAACCTCCACCACCTACACCAGGAGCTTCACCAGCACCCGCTATGGCTTCACAGGTTGTTTATGAATTGTGATGATAAAGTGAACTGAGATCAATTTGAATACTAATATATAAATGTGATTTTCTGTTAGATGACAACACCACATCCTGCAATGCAACCACCAAGTTATTTTATGCAACACCCACAAGCTTCAGGAATGGGTCAACAAGCATCACCGGGTGGTATATTCCCACCAAGAGGTCCTTTACAGTTTGGTAGCCCACACCAGATGCAGAATCCACAACAACAGCAGCATATACATCAACATGCTATGCAAGGACATATGGGTATTAGACCAATAGGTATGAACAACAGCGGAATGCAACAACCAGAGACCGCTCTTGGAGGAGGAAGCAGTGCAAACGGTAAGGAACTCTTTTACCATTAATGTCAAGACTCTAAAGCAAATGGCTTAATTGGTGATTTTATTAACAGTGGGGGTTAGAGGAAGCAAGCAAGATGGAGGTGAAGGACAAGGAAAAGATGATGGCAAATGAAAAGAAGGTTTGGTTTTGTTGATATTTAGGACTCTTCTTGTGCTTTCTTCTGAGTCTCATAAAGGCTTTTACTTTAGATTGTGGAATAGTTCCACGATTCGTGTTGTAATGTAATATTTGGTTTGGTTCTTTATTCATACAATCAAAGCACAATGCTTGACTGTTTCTTTGGTTTTGTTTCTTCCATTAAATGTTTTCTAAAAACTCGCCAGGAGATATTCTTCTTATGTTTAAAGTTTTTGCACATTGATTAATGAAACACAAGATATCATATAATTTATCTTTTTCCATACAAACATCATTAACAATTAATCTAATCAATCAAAATTTTTTTGTAACATATTAATGGTTCATATCTTTAAATTTTTGAATAGAAAAATGAAAACATCATTTAATATTCCCTCCGTTTCAAAATATATGATGTTTTAGAAAATTATTTATGTTTCAAAATATAAGATGTTTTCGTACTTCTATACAGACTTTAAAACTATTAAATAGTTCAAAACAGAATTATTAATATGCGCAGTTTTAACCAAAACATATTATTATTTAAAACAGAAACATTATTTAATATGAAACAAAAAATTCTCTAAAATCTCATTTAATGTGAAATGGAGGAAGTATTATAAATCACATGGGCAATGGAGGAAGTATTATAAATCACATGGGCCTTAAAATATAAGAGTGATATTCAAGCTTCTATATAGTGGGCAATTAAAAGATCCAGTACTTTATTTAATTTTTATTTTTGAATGTGTTAACATATTGTTTGCATCACTAAGAAAAGGTCTACTACTGTTTTCGAGGTATGTGACGCATACTAAATTTAATATCTTTGGAGTAACAAACAAGAACTATTCAATTTTTTTTATATAAATTTTGAATCGAAAGCTACATGTGACATGTGCAACTTGCTGCATACGATTATACTAATTCTTTAGCTCGTGCTTTAAAATTCTTAATTGAGTATATATATACCATTTGATTTCGTTAAAATAACAGAATTATAGATTATTAATGTGTGCAATAGTATAACTTAAACTTGAGTGAATCTTTCATTAATTAGTAGTCTTTATTTTTTTAATGGATAGTAGACGTTTATTAAATATTAGGTCAAGAATAGAGATCACATGAAACTTTTTAAACACGTAAAGTCAAATAAATTAGATCACATAGGAAATTTCTTAACCGATTATATTAAACGTCTTAACAAACTGACCCGCCAAAAATTATTAATTAATTAATTAGTTTTCATAATTACTAATTAGAATTAAATAAGCTTTGATTAAGAATCACCATTACTTCTTAGTCTTACTTTCTTCTTTCTTTAGACAAATTAAACCGTTGATGATGAAGGAGGATCGGCGTTTGAATCACAAACGCGATGCTCTTCAGTTCGTTAAAACCAAGAGTGCGTATGTTATCTTCATATTGCTAACCTACGCTTTTGGTTACTTTACCGCCTGTTACTATCGCCAACCGCCGCAGCTGCCTCCGTCTACGGCGGCGTTGAGAACAGTTAGATATCCAATCGACGACTTCCGAGTAAATACTCGATGTGGCGATCTTGTTCCGCCGGAGTTAATACGTCAAAAGGTTATCGACCGGATTTTTAACGGAACTTCTCCGTACATCGACTTTCCGCCGCCGCACGCCGCGAAATTCCTCAGACCAAAAAGAATCAAAGGTTGGGGATCGTACGGTGCTGTATTCGAGAATCTAATCCGCCGAGTCAAACCTCGGACGATCGTCGAAATCGGGAGTTTCTTTGGAGCGTCAGCAATACACATGGCGAATCTCACGCGCCGCCTTGGACTCGAGGAGACTCAGATTCTATGCGTCGATGATTTTCGTGGCTGGCCCGGTTTTCGAGACCGGTTTAAAGATGTGGCTTTGGTTAACGGAGATGTTTTACTTATGTACCAATTTATGCAAAACGTGGTTAGCTCGAATTTTACCGGTTCGATATTACCGGTTCCGTTTTCTACCGGTTCGGCATTGGAGAAGCTGTGTGAGTGGGGAGTGAAGGCGGATCTGGTGGAGATAGACGCAGGTCATGATTTTAATTCGGCTTGGGCGGATATAAACCGGGCGGTTCGGATACTCCGACCCGGTGGAGTTTTATTCGGTCATGATTATTTCACAGCAGCGGATAATAAAGGAGTGAGAAGAGCAGTGAATTTGTTTGCAAAGATTAACCGGTTAAAAGTCAAAATAGATGGTCAACATTGGGTTATCGATTCGGTTAACGTCATCTGATACTTTTTTTCTTATAAGAATTCAATGTTGATACAGTGTATACAATATAAGAAAATGTGCAATACTCAAGTCAATACAGTAGATATAATATGGTGGTAAATGCTTTTTTTTAACCGTATTTACATGTACATGGTCGTTTTCTGAAATCTATGTCGGGCCATAAAGATTTTAGGCCCATTAACGAGCTTCCATTTAAAGGCCCGTATACACTTGTTACTTGTTAGTCTCGGTTCGTATTCTTCTTTCCGGTTAAAGAAAAAACTCTAGCAATGGCGATTTGGTTCTATTTGATTTAGTTCCGTTTAAATCTTTAATAACTTCATGAGCAATAGCCCACTAATTCAAAGGAAGCAATAAAAACTAAATTTTGTTATAGCACATGATTTTTAACATGTGCTATAGTCCACTGATGAAAGCAATAACATATAATTTTAATTTAATTTCTTCTGTTTATTAAAAATTTCATCAGTTTATTCTTTAGCAATAACGTCAAACATTGCTAAAATATTATATAACGCATGAAATTTTAAAAATTAAAATGTTTCACCCATTTATCGTTGTTTACAAGACTCGAATCATGTGAGTCAAAAAATCTTGGTTAATACTGATTCAAAAAATCTTGGTCATTTTGATGGTATTGATAAAATATTGTATAACGTATGAACTTTTGAGAATTAAAAAGTTTCATCTGTTTATTATTGTTAAAGAGATTCTAAGAAAGTAATAAAAACTAAATTTTATTTTTTTAATTTAGCCAATAAACATGTGCTATAACCTATTTATTCCAAAAAAATCGGTCATTTTGACGTTATTGCTAAAACATTTTATAACGTACTAAATTTTAAGATTTAAAAAGTTTCTTCCATTTATTATTGTTAAGGAGCCTCTAAAGAAGCAATAAGAACTAAATTTTATTTTTTTCAACTCAGCCAAAAACCATGAGCAACAGCCCACTAATTCCAAAAATCCCGGTCATTTTGACATTATTGCTAAAACATTGTATAACGTATGAAATTTTGAGAATTAAAATGTTTCATCAATTTATTATTTTCCTAAGGAAACAATAAAAACTAAATTTTATTTTTTCAACTTAGCCAAAAATCGTGTGCAGCCCACTAATTCTAAAAATATCGGTCATTTTGATGTTATTATCCGTTTATTATTGTTAACGAGATTCTAAAGAAGCAATAAAAACTATATATTTTTTTCAACTTAGCGAAAAACCATAATAGTTCCATGTTGCTAATTGAAATGTTGAACCTTGTTAAGATGATTTAACAGAGAAAGTTTTACCTTTGTGACATGAAATAAATGAAATGAACGTGCAAAGCTATTTGCATGAAGCCTCATTTGAGCCTCCTTATTAGTTAATAGTTTCAGCCTTTCAGAGGATACTTTAGCAAGCTAATACGAATTGTAAACTATATATATAAAGATATATATATATATATATATATCTTTTTATGAAAATAATCAAGTTTACATTATAACATAGACATGAATAACATTCTAAGAGAATTTGAAGACCAAGGAATTCGTATATTTTTTTATACTTAGTATTTGCTTATACACAATGTACAAATGATGTTAAAAAAAAAGATTGCATAACATGAATATATCGAGATCGATATATTTCAAAAAGTTTCCATTGGTCAATTGAACAATAAGTCGATAATCATGAAGAATGCATATTGCATACTAAACGTTTAAATAATATTTAGAGAAATATTCAGAGAAAATGTTGTGTGTGATACAACTGTTTGGTCAAACTTGGTTCAGTCAAATTTATTAGAAGTCTCGAAAAGTCAAATCAAAATGCCATTTCCCGTGGTGACTCTATATACATGCTACATTTATAGTTTTCGATAATTAAGCTATATATTTTGTGAAAAATATTACTATTTGAAATAAAAGCTACTAATAATCTTGAAAATCACATTATTTACCAAATTAATTAGCTAATATAATCTTGAAAATTATTTTTGATATTAGATAATTAACAATTTTGATAATATTAATATATTGGTAGGATTATAAATGGATGACATTATAGAATTAAGAGTTATGAGTAGAAGATGGTAAAGAGCTACGAGACAAATATGCCTCAAAAATTGACACATCTCTTTATATTTATTGCGTCCCTAATTACAATGCTACCTACGTATAGATAAAGTAGTAGCCACACCAGTATTGTCTTTTCAAAATAAATATTACAGATAATATATGTCACATAAAGTATATGAATATTCTAAATTCAACGTAAAACATAAATGTTACAAATTTTTTTTTAAAATGAAAACTTTTGATCTATCACTGTTATAAATTTAATTCACCGTTCACAAGTAGTCTTCAGGTAGGTAACTAATGTTAGACACTTAAGAGTTATGGTTTAAATGGGAGAACCTCTTATATGTGTCCACGCATATAGCTAGTTGCGAGATTCGTTTTCGCATTTATGAATCATGTTGTTATCTATCTGTATTCGTTAATTTTTGAATTTTCATACCTCCACTACAAAATTTTCTCTTATATATATACATTGATTGTTATCTCGTGAACTTATCTGTTAGCAAGATGATTTAAATGATGATATGGACAATATATTGGTATATAAAACAAATGTTTTCGTCTACCAAAATAAAAGTGATAACAATATGTTTTCTTTTGTGAAAACAATATGGTTAACTCAATAAACCGGGTTAAGCATCACATGTACGTTATCGTTTTAATGAATAGAATGATGTCGTTTTGACATATAAATTTGTTATTTTAAGTTTTTTAACGACAATGTTTTTCTCATAGAGTATATTGTTCAAGTCATCTCCGTTAACAAAATAATTCAATAATTCATGTTGTAGTGGTTAATGCATTTATAAGAGAAGACTTTGTAGTGGAGATATGAAAATTCAAAAATTAACGATTGCAAAATAGTTAACAACATAATTCATATGTGCATGAACAATTTTTCAAACTAGCTATATGTGTAGGTGTTGTTAAACTGCTCACCCTGGTTTGAATGATGCAAATAATCAAATGGTAATAATAAACTCATCAAATGGGAGAATATAATATTTAAATAGGTGAAAAAATACCCCACGCCAGAAAGAAACAACAACATGGCTTCGCGTTGTAAACAACATCCCGAAAACTTCCAACTTGCTTAAACCTAATTCTCTCATTATATTACACACTCATAAATCATATAATATTATTAACTACTATCTTTAAAATAATGTTCTAATTTTTTCTTAATAAGATAAATGTTTATTATCCATTGTAAAAGAAAAAAAGACCTAGAGCGTCTAAGCTCTAATGGTAAAAAGCTCACAAGTGTGAATACCGCCACTTGGATTTAATTTTCGGCTACTTCATATGTAGGTTATAGCGTTTTAGAAACCGACACGTGAAATTTCATTTGAACACCCACATAACTAATCTATGTTTTTAATGTATGAGTGTCAATATGCGGGTTATATCGCCCTGTTGGCTGTCGTTTTGTCGATGAATAGTAGGATACTTATAAAAAAATGAAAAAAATGTAAATAATAAATGAAAGTTGGTAGGATACCTAAAAGGTGAAGAAAAAAAATTAAAATGAAAATAGATGGTTTCCTAAGTGGTCGTCCTCAATTTACCCAACCACTCTTCTGACTAACTTCTCTTGCCTTCTTTATTTCGCAACTCAATAATACACTCTCTTCTATATATATATTTTATATTTATACAGTTATTTAGTTTTGAGTATATATAGCTAGTAACATTTACATAATGAGATTGTATATATAGAGTAAAGATATTAAGTTTCAGAGTTTTGGTATTGGATTAAACAATAAAATTGTGATGTTTAACTACGGTTAATTCATCTCTTTAATTAGAAGATTGTTTTTATTAGCGATTATAGATTTCGATTTCCACTTCGTAGTTATGTTACAAATACTATTAAAGGCTCGTTTAATATATAGTATAAAACATATGGTTTAAACGTATAGAGCTTCATAATCTATAATATATGCAGGATGTAATAGTAAATCCAATACAAAGTTATGCAACTAAATTGCTAGAAATAGGGGTGGGCAAACGGAATTCAGAATGAAAATTTTCAGGAACGGAAACAGGATGAGACTTTAGGAACAAAAATATATGTTCCATTTATGTTCTATTTTAGATTTAGGACGAGTTCTGGATGGGACATGAACGAAAATTCCCAAAAATACAAAAGAAAATATGTTTTATATAGCACTTGGTTAATCTTCGACAACACACAAGTAATAATCACAAAAACTGAACAATTATTTATGTTTTCAATAATATTAAAATCAATTATATGTGTTTTAAATAGTATCAAATTCACGTATCTCTTTGTATAATTGGGAAGAATGAACTCTCTTATATATGTTGTTTCTCTTAGAAGCAAAAAAGAAGAATTTAAGACGTAATCGTTACTAATACCTAACTAAGTTTATTTTATCTAATTTTAAGTTAATATCTAAACTATAAATATTAAAATTTTAAGAAACTAGTCTATTTATATTGTATACATATGTGAGATATGAATATATAATATATTTGTATAATCTTGTATATTTGTCATAAATGAAACATCAAAAATTCTCGTTCACGTCTTATCCTGTCTCGTTCCTATTCGACAAATGAAAGGGTGTCCCATATGATCCCATAGCGGAACGGGAACGAGACAAGACAGTATATATAGGACGGAACAGAATGAGAAATGTGTCCACCCCTTCCTAGCTAGAATTATGACTAGACGTGAGGTATAGTTTCTTAAACACATTTTCAAAAATTGTAAAATTATGATGAAACTATATATTATAGTCCGTGTAGTTTTTTTTTTTTTTTTTCACCATATTATAGTCCTTGTAGTTATACGTTAATTATCATAATATTGAGACCGAAGGGACATGAATATATTTATTTCCAAGTTAAAGTGTGACGTGTCAACCTTATTGCAATATATAAACCATATATAAGTACATTATAAATATTAAATTTATATAAAATAAAAAAATAAAAAAAGAAAGCTAGGGTTTAGGAATGACGACATATATATGTCAATAAAAGCCCAACTTCTCCTCCGCCACTCATCATTCCCTCATCATAACACTATCATCACCATTCTCTCTCTCTCTCTCTAGACCAAAGATCATCATGTTGAGAATAGAATTAAGCTATTTCAGTTGAGGGGAATGTTGTCTGGATCGAGGATATTATATTGTTTATACATACTCACACATATATACATGTTTGTTGTTGTTACAATGAGAGTATCCTCGGACCAGGCTTCATCCCCCCTAACATCTTATAGCCACTTATCTCGAGATATTATACATCTTGATACAATTTCTTATTGCATTCTTAATTTCGACCATTACTTCTTAAGAGTTTATTTTACACTTTTACAGTATATAATCATCGTGTGTGTGAAGGATTAATTGAAGATACATTCTCAAAGATCTTAGTTAGATCGCTGTTTTCCTCCACGTTTTTTTTCGACAAAACACTTTTCTTTGTTAATTAGTATGTGTGTGATAGTGAAAAATTATGTTTTTTTTTTCTTTTAAATTTTCTATTATATTCATATATATGATTCCTGGATCTACCAAGTTAGATGATACATATATCTCAATATAAACAGACAAAAAATTGTTAGTATTCTCATATATATATATTATAATTCTTAGATTGATTTTTTTTTTGTTCCATTGAGTTTTCTACTTTGATATTTCAGTAACAAGAAAGCATTTAGAATGTTTGATGGAGAAATAAGAATAATCAATTCATATTATGATATCTCTCTATAATATAAGACATTTATTGGATTAATGATATGTGACTTGATGATCAAAAGTTGGCTTCAGTTCACATTCA
Source organism: Iberis pinnata (assembly GCA_900406425.1). Classification (NCBI taxonomy): domain Eukaryota; kingdom Viridiplantae; phylum Streptophyta; class Magnoliopsida; order Brassicales; family Brassicaceae; genus Iberis; species Iberis pinnata. The sequence continues at coordinate 48,850 of OVBE01000015.1, read as the reverse complement.
ATAGTTTAGATATGATTTTACATAATCAAATTAAATTAATGTAAAGAGTTTTTACGTAATAACAAATTACATCTGTAAAACTCTAAAAATATTCACTTTTTTTTCAAAAAACATTCGTGAAAGGAATGCATCATTCTTTTGTTGAAACAGGAGACATATTTGAGGTCATTGATATAAGTATCGATTAAAATATCGATGCATTAATTAAGGTTAGGGATTCTGTTAACAGATACCCCAAGACACAGTTTATTTTTTGTTAAGCTAGAAAAAGTTAGAATCGAAATCCAATATTGTGAATTTGTTCATTTACCAAAAAGTTTAACTGATATATAATAATATTTTTGAGTAGTCGAAAAAAAATACTATTTAGAAATTTGAATGAACTCGAGCATGGCTTAAACCAACATGATAAATGTACAAAGTATAACCAACGCAACAAACAAATTGACACTATGAAATATACAAGTAGTCTTTATTAGATCTGGCCACAAATCGGATTAATCGTAAAAATTTAATACTTGTTATTTGCTTTGTTTTTGACGGATATATAATTTATTGCTTTGATCATGAAAAACAAATATGTGTGGATATCCGGTAATCTCATTTCGATTAAACAAATATCCAAAAAAATATTAATAATTTTGTACAAATATACTTTATTTATGTTAATTTATCCAATAAGTAGTAAATAATTAAAATCAACTAACTTTTCGATAAAATATTAAACAAAATATCAAAAGTTAGACGCACATATTGGAAAACGACGGTTTCATTTTTGTAGATAGTTATAAAGGACATCGAAAAAATCTGTAATGTAAATCATATTATCGTTTCCACATTAATATTTAATTGTTTGTATGAATTTTTACACTTATCATTTCCATTTATGTTTTTCATTTTAAGTTTTCTATTTATTGAATATGTGAAAACATATAAATCTATATGGTATAATATGTGTATATGTAATATATTTGTAAAATATGGAGCGAATCAGATATCCGATCTTTTGAAATTTAGTATTTACTATTTGTTTTATTTTATACAAATAATTAATTTTGATATTTTATTTGTTGTGAATAGCTACAAATATCCAAATTTTTTGGTTCTGATAAAAACAAATGTTGAATCGGATTGGATAGGAGGAATCAGCTCTAGTTTTTATTGAAAATGATTATTGCTAGCCTACAGTGAGCCTCGGTACAAGTGTTCCACGTCGCTGGACGGACCATTCTCAAGAGACATGCAACTAATTCTAATTCTTGATCCCTAAACCGGGTTAAACCCGGTTTAACAATTGTGGTTTTGACTTTCAATAAATCTTCGAAATGCTTCTTATAAACATTCTTGAACATGAAAGAATCTGATCGTAGAAGATGAAATCTGTAGGAATCATTAATCCTATTTCATCCAGGTTCACTTCATCCTCTCTTTTCTCAATCCCTCGCAAAAGTGTCTTTATCTCTGCCATGGCCTCCTCTTCATCTTCTTCTTCTTCTTCTTCTTCACCGTCTCTGAAAAGTCCTAACTTTAAGGAAGACGAAGAAGAAAAATTGAGATTAGTTCTCAAGTACCATAACCAGACGAAGCATTCTTTCACTGCTTATGCTAGAGGTCCTCGAGGTCTCGATTGGGCTAATCAGCCTAACCCTTTTCGTCGTTACCTCTCTGCTCCTCTTCTTCCTCTCCATCACCAAACTCTTGAGGAAGCTCATGACGATTCTCTTCTCTATTCTTCTCTCTTTGATTCACTTCCTCCTCCAAAACCTATCTCTCTTTCATCAATCTCTCACCTTTTCTATCATTCTCTAGCTCTCTCCGCTTGGAAAACCACCGGATTCTCCACCTGGCCTCTCCGTGTCAATCCCAGCAGTGGGAATTTACACCCAACAGAGACTTATCTCATTGCTCCGCCCATTGATTCACTCTCCGACTCTGCTTTTGTAGCTCATTATGCTCCAAAAGAGCATTCTTTGGAGGTTAGAGCACACATTCCATCTTCATTTTTCCCCAATTTTTTCCCAGAGGGTTCTTTTCTCATCGGTGTTTCTTCAATTTTCTGGCGTGAAGCTTGGAAGTACGGAGAGAGAGCATTTAGATACTGTAACCATGACGTGGGTCATGCTATTGCTGCTATCTCAATTGCAGCTGCAGAGCTTGGTTGGGACTTAAAGCTTCTTGATGGTTTTGGAGCTGATGATCTTAAGAAGCTAATGGGGTTTCACGTTTTCCCCAAATTTCACATACCTTCTTCAACACCTTCTAAAGGTAAGTTCCCAGAGATTGAATTCGAGCATCCTGATTGTTTACTACTTGTTTACCCCAATGGAACTAGAGATATCAACATAGACTATACCAAAATCAGCTCTGTTATTAGAGAATTCTCTAATCTTGAATGGAAAGGAGAGCCTAATGTTCTGAGTAAAGAGCATTTGTGTTGGGATATTATCTATAAGACAGCAGAGGCAGTGAAAAAGCCTCGAGCCATTTCGAACTTATCTTTAAGTGATGGCTCTTTTAAAAGCAGTGGTGTGTTTTGTCAGAGTTCATATAAAAAGTTAACAGTGAGGGAAGTTGTAAGGAAGAGAAGAAGTGCAGTTGATATGGATGGTGTTACTTTTATTGACAAATCTATGTTTTATCAGATGTTGATGCATTGTCTTCCTTCTGGTGAAACCACTGGAGTTGAGCCACAAAAGGAGCAACTTGCATTGCCCTTTCGAGCTCTTTCTTGGGATAGTGCTGAAGTTCATCTTGCTCTGTTTGTGCACAGAGTTTCCGGTTTGTCTAAAGGATTGTATTTCCTAGTCAGAAATGAGGATCATCTCAGTGATCTCAAGAGATCTATGAAGCCTGAATTTGAATGGAGGAAACCAGATGGATGTCCAGATGATCTTCCTCTATACAAGCTTACCGAGGGTGATTGCCAGAAGCTCGCAAAAGGACTATCATGTCATCAGGTATGAATTTGGACAAAGCTGTGATGGTCTGATAGATATCACCTTGCTGAATTATTGTGTTTGATTCAGGACATTGCAGGGGATGGATGCTTCAGTCTAGGCATGGTGGCTCGATTCGAACAAGCATTGCGGGAGAAAGGCTCGTGGATGTACCCTCGATTGTTCTGGGAGACAGGTGTTATTGGGCAAGTTTTGTACCTAGAAGCACATGCAATGGGAATCTCAGCAACCGGTATTGGGTGCTACTTTGATGATCCAGTACACGAGCTTCTGGGGATTAAAGACTCAACCTTTCAGAGTCTATACCATTTCACAGTAGGAGGTCCGGTTCTAGACGAGCGGATCATGACTCTTCCTGCATATCCTGGTCCCAACACACATGACTAGATCGTATCTACTCTGTTTTGGAATCTTTAAACAGCCTTTTCTTATTATATGGTAAATATGAAACTTTGCATATCTTATGTAAACTCAACGATTGGTATAGAGTTAAGCATGACAGAAACTACACAGTTTGATTTAAATGATTAATATTACAAATCAAATATAAATAACATAAGGAATAGGTTAAGGTTGGGGTCAACGAGAAGCAAGAACAAAAAACAAGTGTTAAACCTTGACGCTTCTACTAACCTGATCCCAAATCATTGTATACTGGTTCACTTTCTCTCAATTGCAAGTAAACCAACTTCTTTTTTGATTAGAGATTATAAAGACAGGAGCTGGATCAGATTCACCAGTATTGTGGTTTGAAAGGCTGAGGAGGAGCCCTTGTTATGTCTTTCTCCGACAGCAATTTCAGCTTCTGCAAAACATCAACAGTTAGAAGATCTATAGTTTATGTAATAATCAGTCTTTGAGATTCCATGGAGTTTTGTTTCTTGTGTTACCGTGATGTATTGAGGAGGATCATCGAAACTAGTGGAGCCTAGTACCACTTCTCTCCTCAGACTGCTTGTTAACTTGTGGCAAACTCGGAGCTATCACAGAAACATACATCAAAAGTTATGCTCACGTGATTTGATAAAGCTACATTCACTTCAGCTTGGATTTGTTTGTATGTATACCTCGGATCTAGTTGCTCCACCAATAATGAATACAAAGATACGTTGCCCCAGCTTCTTGAAATCCGCAGAAGCACTTCTTAATACTGAGTCACTGTGTGTGAAGAATGATATGCATTACTCTTAGATCACAAAGCTTCTCAAAATGGTTCAAAAGTATAAATCAGTGTATGTAATATAGATAGCTTAGAGTGAGTGTGTGCCTGGAAAATCCATCATCAGAAGATTGAGGACGTGCCCAAGTTGCAGTTCTTCTTGATCTCATAGAATGAGGTGTTGATTTTCTCTCTGGAACCACTGAAGGAGTAGAACTCTTCCTCACTGATCCCGTTCTAGATTCGGTTTGCTCCTTATGACTTGACTGGTTCATACACAGATAATCACTTTTAGACAGATCACCTTTCACTAGATTCTCAAGTAGCTCCTGCAACAAAAAGATCTATATCTCAGCCACCATGATTACAAAGTGAATATGTAAGAGAGAAGATGGCTGTTCATCTACCTCGATCATGGGATAAAACCTGAATAGTTGCCATGTTTCTTCTTCACCAGACCGATCTTTCCTGTTTGCTTGTTTTGTCTATACCAAAAAGAGTACTAATCAATCATCACATTCTCTTGATTATCATCAAAAAGTTTAAATTTTTGTTATACCTTTCCAGCATCAAATTTGAGGGAGAAACTACCGGATTTAGTTTTGTTTTCAGTAGATCCAGCTATCAATTGCATGTTGCTTATAACTTTCATATCCACAGGTGATAATTTAGCTAGCTGATAATATAAATATATGCATTAATAGGCAAGCTAATACATTCATTAGAAGAGACTCTCTCTCTCTCTCTATCACAACAAAAAGCTACCTGCATTAGCTTTACACCTTTGTCACCTTCAAACTTCTCTGGATAAACTGTTGCATATATCATCAATAGTCTTAATTTGTTTTCCGGATCTGTGTCCTGATTTGTCCTCAGAAAATTGATAACATCTTTTGCAGCTGCATCTCCAAATACAAGATCTTGTTCTAGCTGCCCTAGATCCCTAAGTCCAGTGTCTCTGATTATTCTGTTAATTTTTCCAGCTAGCTGAAATTGAGTCACAAAAAGAAACTGTTTACAACCACATCTGTTGTAATGTACTGAAAAAGCTTTGAATGAAATAGTTCAAGAGTGAGACAAACCTCTACATGAGTGGATAGTTTATCAACTTGTTCTCCATATTGTGGCAAAGCCTGAACTATTTTCTGCAGATCACGTGTAGACATCTCACTACCATCTCTGCATTACATTAGTCTATTGTTAACTATACATATATCAAGCAAGTTTGTGAATTTGGGAAGATATTTTTTAGCAGTGACCTTGATCTCATTTGTGCTGCTTTGTTCTTTGATGCAAAGTTGGTCATTTTCTCATGTAAACGCTCACTAGCCTAATTATAAAACAAAAAGATGATGGTATAAACATGATGAGCTATTCAAGGAAATATGAGATGTTCAAATTTGTGTTATTACATCTGCTATATGTGCGTGTCGAAGCTCAAGCCACACTGGATCATGATCTTCAAGAACAATCTCCTTTTCCTCTGGAGGTCCACCAGTTTTACTAGGAACCTAGCATATAGTAGATAATTTAAGAAGAGAGAAGTAAAGTGAGTTCATAAGTAATGAAAAACAAAGTTACCTCAATAACATGTTTGTTCCCTTGCATATCAAGCAAATCATGGCACATAGCATCATAAGTCCATTCATGTATGATAGGAGCGATCTACAGTTAACATTTCACTCCATTTAGATATAAATTATCTATATGAGCTTTAAGGAGTATTTGTAGGTTTATAATGGAACCTGATCCACTGATCTATCCACAATGAGCAGATCACATGTTTCAGTCTGAGGGAAGTTGGGAATGGATTTATAATTTGAGATACATTCCCAAATAGCAGCAGCAAGCTTGGATGGAACTAAGTCACGTGGCGATGTGGATTTAGCAGCTCGATATCGAACAAAAGGTAGTTCCTAAAGAACAGAGACATCTCAGAGAGTCCATATAAAGAAAATTCTAAAAGTAGTTGCAAATGTATATACCTTCAAAGAAGCAAACACAGTAGCAATTCTAGTTGCCATCATATTCAAACAGATATCAAAATGGCGTGAATTCTCAGCATCTTCAGCATAAAGTGTCTCCAATGCTTGCTCATGATCAGTTAGAAATCCCTGAGTGAAAAGGTAAGATCATCAGCAAAAGAAGAACTTTACATTGTTCAAAATCTTAACTTGAAGATGTTTTAGGTACTGCAACTACATTGCTTATGAAAGAAGAGTGTTTACCTGATTATCTATAGGGAAGTACTCCATGTTCATCTACAGGAAAGTTACAACATTCATCATCATCATCATCAGACAGAATGAAAACTGATGGTAGCATTTACCTCTCTTAATGCACCAATGCGTGGTAATACACTACAATCACTTTTGATATGGTTCACCAATTCTTTAGGTATAGTTGAACTGAAAAATATAAATGCCCTGAAAACAAGAAACAGAAAGGCACAACAGTAATCAAATGACTGTAAAAAAGGAAGAAATATAGATATGTTTAATGTTCTTACTTTCTATACAAGGGTTCCCTCCCAGACATATCTGATAGAAACATAACAATGCTGCCACAAAGCCAACATAAACAAAAGGACACTTTCAGTCACTATAGTCTATAGAAGAAGAAGGGAAAATCAGAATGTACTTTTCTTTAGATGGCTGCATAAAGTAGATAGCATCCATTCCAGGCATTGGTTCCCTTCTCTTAAACAGTTCTTCTACCACTATGCCAAACCCATATTCTCAATTTTTCAGATTGAATCACTTTCAACATTGCAATAAGAAAACACAAAATGAAAAAGGTTTCTTACAGGAAATGCCTTGATCAGTAATATCTGCCATTTTGCAAGACTGTGACATAACTTTTACAGTAACTCTATCCATGATAAGTATCTGAGACCCCAAAAATGAATTCAACACAATATCAGAAGTCTAAACATTTATGTTTTGGCAATACTCATTTTTAAACCATGAAATAAAGAGAAGATAAACACCTTCCAAGCTTTTGAATCTCCTGTTTTGGTAGATCCAAGCATCTCATGTAACAACCCTGAAGCAATAAACTAACCATTAGCCCCATAACAACAAAAGTAATAAACTTTCGAAGACCCTTTTCTTCTTCTTGCTTGTTTATGGAGAAAAAAGCACAAAAGATTCACAGAAGAAGGAGAGAAAATTACGATCACGGCTGATCTGACGGAAGAACTTGTACTCTCCACCATCACGGGACTCTGAATCAGAGAAAGACATTGTTCAAAAACTGTAGCTAGAGATGAGATGAGGATCGGAGGGAGTAGAAGATGAAGAGAGACGAGTGATTTCATGATAGAGGGAGAGAGGAAGAGACGGAAAATAAGAGAGAGGACTTATGGCTTAGCTTACAATTAGATGTTTAAAGGTTACTATTTTTAGAACTCTCTTTTTTCCTCCAACCTCTTAAATTTAAACTTACTAAATTAAGAAAATAATTCCATAAGCTTATATTATCATGTAACTCATAGATACCATATAAGGAAGCTTTGATGAATCTGTTTTGTTTTTGAACTATGCTTCATTGATTATGTGTTTTTTCTGCAGAAGCTTTATTGGTGTTGCTAGGTTTTGATTGGATAATAAGCTTATTATAACATTCATGTGAATTTGATATTTATCCTTTTTAGACTTTTACTTGGCTATAGAAGCTAATATAGCTGTTATACTTAGTTTAATATTACAGAATTACTTACTAAATCAATCTACAAATTAGCAAAAAGGTCACAATTGACTGAAACCACAGGACCCTTTTTTGGATAACTTTTCTCTTTTAGTTTATAGTTTAATTGCCCATTGGGTGATTCAAAGTATGATTCCAAGTGTCAAAAGACATTGACCATCCATGTAAGAAAAAGAAACTATGAATGATTTTTAAATTGGACTACATAATACCAAACTTAAGAGATTCCAAATCAGAACATAGAACAAATGTTTTGATTGCCAAAGAATATAATCTCCAGTGTTTTTTGTCCTAATGGTCACAGTGTATCAAAGGGAAAAAAAGACTAAAAACAAAAGTAATAAACCAACATTGGATTACAAAATGAAAAGGCAGCAATAGATTCATCATCAACCAGCAACTTTCTTTCCTCCATTGTAGTAACCAAGATACCATCTTACAAACTTCTTAAGACCTGTCTGCAAATCTGTGGTAGGTTTGTAACCAAGCTCTCTTTGAGCTGAACTGATATTAGCATGTGTGAATTGGACATCACCATTCCTTGGTAGATTCATCATGTTCCTCTTAGCTTTGACTTTCAATAGTTTCTCTAAGATACTCACAAGATCAGTAACAGGTACAGGAGATGTGTTTCCTAAATTGAAAACTCTTAACTGAGCAGGACCACGCTTCTTACCACCACTTCCTGTACTTTTCTCTGATGTATCTAAAGCTCCCAAACATCCTTTCACTATATCATCAATGAATGTGAAATCTCTAGCTACTGTTCCATGATTTGAACCTTCAAAGATTGTAATTGCTTTCCCTTTAAGAATATCTCTAGTGAAGAAGAAATAAGCCATATCTGGTCTTCCCCATGGACCATACACAGTGAAAAACCTTAAACCTGTAAGAGAAAGACCATAAATGTGATTATAAGTATGAGCAATCTCTTCACCAGCTTTCTTTGTAGCTGCATAAAGACTTGCAGGTTGATCTGTTCTATCTTCTTCTGAAAATGGGACTTTAGTGTTTAATCCATAAACTGAACTTGAAGATGCCCAAACAATCGATGGTTGAGGATTAGCTGATTTACAAACTTCAAGAAGATTAACAAATCCAGCAATGTTACTATGAACATAAGAGCTTGGATTCTCCATAGCGTATCTAACACCAGCTTGAGCAGCTAAATGCATAACGTGAGTAAAAGGAACAACCTCGAAAAGCTTCTTGAGAAGTGATGAATCGTTAATGTCTCCTTCAACGATGAATACTCCACTTCTTTCTAAAAGAGCTTGTCTAGATCTCTTCAACGATGTATCGTAATAATCATTGAAGTTATCAAGCCCTAAAACACCATCTCCACGGCGTTTTAAAGCGGCTGAGACGTGTGTTCCGACGAAACCAGCGGCTCCTGTGACTAAAACAGAGACTCCATTTCGAGTACGAACTCTGGCGGAAGATCTGACCCGTTTTTCCCAATCAGGTCCACCCCAAGTATATGTACGGAGAAGAGAAGAATGTGATGAAGCAGGATTTGAAATCGGAGATCGATAGAAGAAAATGAAGATCAATCCAATAAAAACAAGCGACCAAAAAGCAAGCTTGCCTACAGAAGATTGCCACCGTGTACGGTGGAAGTAAGAAGATTTATCCATTTTGAATTTACCAGGCGTTGAAGGTATATCATCGATATGCGACATTTGCTTCATCTCCGATAACTACAAATCGAAATAGAGAGAGAGATAGATTCAACGATTAGAAATGAAAATGAGTTTTTAGAATCAGAGAATCGATGGTTTTTTTTCACCACTAGATCTCAGCCTTAAACAGAGATTGAAATCCCTAGTTTGAAGGAAAGGAGAAAAGCTTGGGGAAGGCGATAATGGCGTCGGAGAATCTTCTGGTTTCTTGATTGGTGGGCGTTTATAGTGCTTCCGGATTAAAAGGGAAGATCACAACTTCTTCTTTTTTTTTTTTTCTTACTATTTTTATTTTCAAATTTCGAAATTTATATATATATACACACAGAGCCGCAAACATTCGCTTGCGGCTTTTTTTAATTTTTAAAATTTTAACTAAAAAAAAACGGTTTATTTTTTTAAAAAATGATAGAATTTTGGACTATTTTTTCATTGAAGATTACAATATATTTAAAAAAATAGATTTTATAATCGGCCACGAAAGAAAATGGTGAAGATGAGAATAATTAACAAAAAAAACTAACAAATGAACTATTGTTAGTTGACTTTTTTTTAATATATAAAAAAATTTGAATTGATTAAATGTGATTAGTGCTCTTCAACTATATTAATTGTGGTTGTGATTGAGATCTTAAATGGTGATTTATAAATAACATCATTTGGGTTAACTCTCTTTGTGAAGTTAGTTAATAAGATATCTTATAGAACAAGTTACAAATTGTATAAATTACATTGTTTTTTAGTTGATGAATAAACAAGTTTAAGTATTATAATTTTACAGCTTTTTTTAGAAAGTTACGGATTCATAGCATTTATCTGTTATTAATATTTTTTTACCAACTAACTCTAGATTAGGATTAACTAAAGTCCTTGTAATTAAGAGGGATACTAATAATGGGAGATTAGTTGTTAATTTGCTAAAAATTATTAATTTTTGTATATATTGTTTAGGTAGAGTCCAACATCTTCACGTGACAACATAATCAATATTTAAATATAATAAAAATCATACTATTACTTAAATTAAAAGCTCATATTCCTATGAGAGGTATAAAAGCAAAGAGTAGTTTTGAAGAAAGATTATACGTGCATCTAAACTTATATCATGCCCCACACACCTTTAAAATTTTCTTTCTTTACGTATCTTAATCTTAATTTAGTTTTAAATTTTAAGTAACTAAAATTTTAGAAATAAAATCAGCATTGAAAACTATAAAAAAACCACTAAAAATGTGTGGAAAAACAAAAATGAGAAAAAGAAAAACAACGTGGAACCGCCCAAGAAGCCATGTGATGTAAGTAATGACAAAAGCCCAAAAAGGCTCAAAAATATCTTTTTTACTGGTATTGGTGTCACTTTATTTTATTATATTTAATTGTATACACACGGGTTCATATCAAAATCTCCTAACTGTTAACTACTATAACTTTTATTATTTTAGTAGATTTTAACTTCAAATTATCTGATTTAATGAATATAACATCTCTAATGGGTTTTGTTTAGCAGAGATTATGTGCTTTAGCAACTTGATCCGTTTTCGGTTCTTTGCTCTGTTTAGTCAGTTGTTCGAGTTTTTAGAGTTAGAGTTTTTGGATTTCTTGCTTTTGCTAGTTTCATTAGAGCTAGATAGTTAAAATATGCAGGATATATTTTTTGAAATTCGAACTTAAATAGACGAAATCTGCAAGCTTTTGTTGTATCGTTTTTGTAATGTGTTTTTCGGTTGTAGAAAGAAAAGAAAAAACATATCTAATGGTCAAAGCTAATAGAAGAGGAAGATAAGAGACCAATGGTAATGGTTTCAACGTAATAAGTTCATATCTCAAAACAAAACTTACTCCTAATTTCTTTTTGTTATAGGCAACAAAATATTAGTCTAAGGCTTTTCACTGGATAGCTATGGGCTTTATAAAGGCCTAAGTTCATGTGATCTCATTATATCATTAATGGGCTTTTTACGTCCATAAATACAAAACAGTGGTTTTTTTTCTTTCTTTTGGTAAAAAAAAAAAAAAGGAATTCGCAGTCACCTTTGAACTTGGAAGAAACAAGATAACATCCTGTATTCGAATTGCAATCTACTGATGAGATCGAAATCGAAGAAATTGGGGGTTTAGGGTTCTTCTTCATCTTCTTAATTTGTCGAAATAACCTTTTGTTATACATATAAAAAATGTGTATCATTGCAAAAGCCTATTATCACCAGATGCATCACAACATCCCTTTTCACCATTATAGACCTTCAAATCTTCAAAACCCTATTTCTCTATTTGCAGTCACATCTCCTTCCATTTCATCCACTGATCCATATCCTCAAAATCCTAATCATAAACATCCTCAATTCGGCCATTTCATTATCCCCACTATCGCAGTTGCTGCTTCCGCTTGGTTCTTCATGCGTCTCCATCAAAATCCTCCAATCATCACAGTTCCTATTGATTTACCGATGATCGAATTGGAAGAAGAAGGTGCAATCAAAGAGCTTCCTTTACAACACAAACCGAGTTCTGTAAAAGCTCTTCACTTTTACAAAATCAAACCAGGTACAATCTTGAAACTGATTGATGTGTACCATTCGGATAACTACGAATCGTTGAAAGCTCGGATTCGTTTATCAGCTGAGTGGTTAGAAACAGCTAGGAGAGAATTGGAAGAAGTGGTTGAGAGAGACCCGGGTCGGGTCATGGAGTATTCGCAAGTGGTTGATGAGTTGATGGAGATTCTTAGAGATATGGAGGTTTATATAGATAAATGTGAAAAGGATAATGTTAAGGGTTACTTGAGATCCTGCAACAGGTTGCTTGCTCGTGTTAGGAGAATGGAAGCTCAGATTTTGAATGTATTGAAAGAGTTTCAAGAGGATGAAGAAGGAGGAGAGACTTAAAGGTTCATTTGTATTTTCCTTTGATCATGAAATGATAGTGGTCTGATTAGGTCCTTAAGATGGTAAATTGGTGAGCATTCTGTATGAGCAGAAGTTAACAATGTCTTGAGCTCAATCGGTTCGTTTTAATTGAGTTGGATCTAAGGAATGTTTATGATCAATACCTATTATACGTACAAGTAACAACAAAACAAAGATTTAGATTGATTTGGATTGGCTAGATGAGAATTCTCTAAGAACCAATTCAACTTCTTCAATAACACCAAGCTTTTTAAACCACTGAGCCAGTACAGCAGAAGCTTCTTTACCAATCACTATAGAGTCTTTCTCAAGCTCAATTAAGAAACCTAATGCTTCATTTAGCTTTTCTTCTTTTTCATATGCAGTTAATACAAGAGCCACACACTTATCAGTAGCTTTGATTCCTGCTTTTCTCATATTCTCAAACACCAAACGAGCATTCTGGCTTTGACCTGAGACACTGTATGCATTTATAAGCAGTCCACATAGCTTTACATCAGGAGTAATCCCTGCGATTTGAACTGCATCAAAAACCCTCTTAGCTCCTTCTGCGTCTCCATTCATAGAGTAAGCTCTTAACAATGCCTTGTAAACCTCTCTTCCTGCACAGATCTCTGGAGAGTCCATTTCTCTGAGTAAAGCCTCTCCTTTCTCAAGCGCACCGGCTCTAATGTAGGCCATAATCATTGAACCATAAGATCGATAGTCTAGTGGCTCACCAAGCAATTTGATATCGTTGAAAGTTTCTTCGGCTAATTGGTGATAGCCTGCCTTGCTGTACAACTGAACCATTGCAGTTAAGGTCACTTGATCAATGATAAAACCTCTATTTTTCATAAGAAGAAGAGTCTTTTCAGCTTCTTCTACTTGGCTTAACTTCCCATAGTAATGGATGATTTTGGTATAATCACGAGCGTTTGCTTCAAAGGAATCCTCAAGCAGAGAAAACTCAGCTACCTAAGGAGATGATTGCACACAACAAAACTTAAATAGATGAAAGATCAATGGACTAGGGAATGAGGAAAGCATGTACCTTGATATAGAATGGAGACTCAAGATTCTTCAACTCTTTAAGAAGAGAAAGCCAATCAGCTCTAATGGGATTCATCTTCCTAACCCAAAGACTCAACAAATCAGAAAAACTCCCTTTTTCACTGGAGAAACAAATAATCTGCTTCATAAGGGCCTGACAACGTTTTGACATCTTAGGAGGAATCCTAGTGATTGCTTCGTCTTGTTCTTCAGTCAGATTTAAACCAACATCAATCCAATTAAACTTAGAGCTGTGTTCTGATCCTTCATTCTCTACAACTTTACTAATCATCGTACCTGCACTACATTTGCAACCAAATCTCCTATCTTGAAGAGACTCTACGAACAATGAGTTTCGTCTAAATATGCGACGGTAAAGCTTATGACTTCCAAAAGCAAATGGGAAACTCAAGCCTAAGCTTAACACTGCGTTGCAGCTATAAATCCCCATTATAAACCTCAGAAGAAAAAACCTGAATTCGACGGTGTATTTTCACATGAACCGAATCTCAGAATCGGAAGCTGTACAATTCATGTATCAAAAAGAGGATTCAGAGAAACTGGAGAGTGAGAAATGAGCGAAGCTAAGTTCATAGACAGACTTGGAGACTTGATCTTGAAGCTTTGCTCTGGCTCTCTCTACTCTTACTTATGGCGGATAGACACCAACCAAGCAATCACACCACAAATGGCTGCTTCTTTGTGGGCCTTTATTGGGCCGAATGTTTAATATGGGCACTTGTTGGAATTATGGCCCGTTCACATAAAATAAAAGAAATGGATAAAATGGAAGTGGCCGGGAAGTATGACCGGGAGTCCACCGGAACGGTCAACAGATACAGATTTCGTCATTCACAAAATTACCAAATATGACCTCGACTGAGGAGAAACACCGCCTCTGCTCTTAAGGATATTTATGTAATTTAAAGAATCCGAATCTGGTTCTCCTCCGTTTTATTATTACTTCACTCGAGCTCACTTTTTTTGTTTGTTTGTTTCTTCTCCCCTTTCTGGTTTTTCTCTTCACTGAGTCGATTGGTTTGTTTAGATCGCAGAAGATAGTTAGTATAGATCTGAATTCGTTAGTTGCTTAGCTCCTCCACGAATCTGGAATGGCTTCTGCGGAAGTCGATTCCCGCTTAGGTCGAGTTGTTATCCCTGCTTTGGAGAAGATCATTAAGAATGCCTCGTGGCGTAAGCACTCTAAGCTCGCTCATGAGTGCAAATCTGTTATTGAACGTCTCAGATCGCCTGATAATTCTTCTCCTCTCGCCGATTCTGAATCTGGATCTTCCATTCTTGGACCGCTTCACGACGGAGCTTCCGCTGAATACTCTCTTGCCGAATCGGAGGTCATCCTCAGTCCTTTGATTAACGCCTCCAGCACTGGAGTTCTTAAGATTGTTGATCCGGCCGTTGATTGCATCCAGAAGCTTATTGCACATGGCTATGTTCGTGGTGAGGCGGATCCCACTGGTGGTCCTGAGGCGTTACTACTTTCCAAGCTCATTGGAATCATCTGTAAATGTCACGAGGTGGATGATGAAGGGCTTGAGTTACTTGTGCTGAAGACGCTCTTAACTGCGGTAACTTCAATTTCGCTCAGGATCCATGGAGATTCTTTGCTACAGATCGTGAGGACTTGTTATGGTATCTACTTAGGAAGCAGAAACGCGGTTAATCAGGCGACGGCTAAAGCCTCGCTGGTCCAGATGTCTGTTATCGTTTTCAGAAGAATGGAAGCAGATTCATCCACAGTTCCGGTTCAGCCAATCGTTGTGGCTGAGCTGATGGAGCCTATGGACAAATCTGAATCAGACCCATCAACAACGCAGTCAGTTCAAGGTTTCATTACCAAAATTATGCAGGATATTGACGGAGTGTTCAACTCAGCTAACGCCAAGGGCACATTTGGCGGCCATGACGGGGCCTTTGAGACTTCATTGCCTGGGACGGCCAATCCAACAGATTTGTTAGATTCTACGGATAAGGATATGTTAGATGCCAAGTACTGGGAGATCAGTATGTATAAGTCAGCCCTCGAGGGAAGAAAGGGGGAGCTGGCTGATGGAGAAGTGGAGAAAGACGATGATTCTGAGGTTCAGATTGGGAATAAGCTGAGAAGAGACGCCTTCTTGGTATTCAGGGCACTTTGCAAGCTGTCAATGAAGACGCCTCCCAAGGATGATCCAGAGTTGATGAGAGGGAAGATTGTTGCTCTCGAGTTATTGAAAATCCTGCTGGAGAACGCTGGTGCTGTCTTTAGAACCAGCGATAGGTTTGTTTCTCTTATCTTCTTCCATTATTATATGCAACATTAGGTAGTTTCTTATGCTATCTTTAGTTTCAGTCCTTTTCCTTAAGTTTTTAACATTAGAGACTCTGCTTAATAGCTGCTTTGAGTGGGGTGTTAAATAGCTATCAGTGTCTCTTCTAAAAAGTTGGCATCAATTCATGACGAAACAGGTTCTTAGGCGCCATCAAGCAGTATCTGTGTCTCTCGTTGTTGAAGAACAGTGCTTCAAATCTTATGATCATTTTCCAGCTTTCCTGCTCGATTTTACTTAGCTTGGTTTCAAGATTTCGTGCTGGGCTGAAGGCAGAGATTGGGGTCTTCTTCCCCATGATTGTTCTAAGAGTGTTAGAAAATGTTGCTCAACCTGATTTTCAGCAGAAGATGATAGTTCTTCGATTCCTAGACAAGCTCTGTGTTGATTCGCAGATTTTGGTAGATATCTTCATTAACTATGATTGTGATGTCAACTCATCCAATATATTTGAGAGGTATTAATTCATATGCTGTGGTTGCCTTATTTTATTTCATTAGATTAGGCTGTTGTTGTCCTATTTGAAGTGACATTTATTTCCATGTTTGTTTTTTCTACCTTGTTTTTAGGATGGTCAATGGTCTCCTTAAGACTGCTCAAGGAGTGCCTCCAGGTACAGTTTCTACCTTGTTGCCACCTCAGGAAGCTGCCATGAAACTTGAAGCCATGAGGTGCTTAGTCGCTGTTCTGAGGTCCATGGGAGATTGGGTGAATAAGCAGTTGCGTCTTCCAGATCCTTATTCAGCAAAAATGCTAGAAATTGGTAGTAGAAATTCTGATGAAGGGATCCATCCGGTGGAAAACGGTAAGGGGGAGGGGGGCCATGGGGGTTTTGAAAGATCAGAGTCTCAGTCTGAATTATCTAGTGGAACTTCGGACGCCTTAGCAATAGAGCAGCGTCGAGCTTACAAGCTTGAACTTCAGGTTAAAATCTAACTGAAATTTGATTCGGTGCTCTTTTTTTGTTGTTGTTGTCTCAGAGATTTCAACTAAAAACTTATTTGGTTCTGTTGATGGCAGGAAGGTATATCTATTTTCAACCAGAAACCTAAGAAAGGTATTGAGTTTCTAATCAAGGCAAACAAGGTTGGTGATTCACCAGAGGATATCGCAGCCTTTTTGAAAGATGCATCGGGGTTAAACAAGACTTTGGTTGGGGATTATCTGGGGGAAAGAGAAGACCTATCCCTTAAAGTGATGCATGCATATGTGGATTCTTTCGACTTTCAAGGCATGGAATTTGATGAAGCTATTCGAGCCTTTCTCCGGGGCTTTAGACTACCGGGAGAAGCACAAAAAATTGATCGCATCATGGAAAAGTTTGCGGAGCGTTACTGTAAATGTAACCCAAATGCGTTTTCTAGTGCTGATACGGCATATGTCCTCGCTTACTCTGTCATTTTGCTCAACACAGATGCACATAATCCTATGGTGAAGAGCAAGGTACATATTTCAGCTGGTTCGTTTTGATTTCCCTCATTAAGAAGTTCCTAGTCCAATCTAGTTTGAAGCTTGTGGTACAATGCTTAAACAAGGTAACTCATTTCTTAAGTTTTCAATTACAACATGCAGATGACAGCTGATGGCTTTATTAGAAATAATCGTGGTATAGATGATGGGAAAGACTTGGCTGAAGAATATCTACGTGCATTATATGAAAGGATATCTAAAAATGAGATCAAGATGAAGGACGATGGTTTGGGTCCGCAGCAGAAGCAGGCAACAAACTCAAGTAGATTACTTGGCTTGGATACTATCTTAAATATTGTTGTTCCTAGGCGTGGTGATGATATGTACATGGAGACCAGTGATGATCTTATCAGGCATATGCAAGAGAAATTTAAAGAAAAAGCTCGTAAATCTGAGTAAGAAGCTAACTTTTACGTTCATGCTTTCGAATTTGCAAGCTGTTGTGCAGTGGTCTGTTTCATCCAAGTTGATTCTTTCATTTTTTTTTTCTCTTTTGGGCACCATTAGTCTTTTCTTCTGACTGCCCTCTTTGAGAGATGGTAGTTGGTCATATTGCTGGCTTTTGCTCTCACTGTTTTGTTGATTATTTGAATTAGCTCTGTACTTGGAATTACCTAAAAGAGTCTATGTCAGGTTTCTGATTTCTGTTTTCCACTGTAGGTCAGTTTATTATGCAGCCTCAGATGTAGTTATACTCAGATTTATGGTTGAGGTGTGTTGGGCTCCTATGTTGGCTGCTTTCAGTGTTCCACTTGACCAGAGTGATGATACTGTAATTACAGCATTATGTCTGGAAGGTTTCCACCATGCTATCCATGTCACTTCTGTAATGTCCTTAAAAACGCACAGAGATGCCTTTGTGACGTCATTAGCAAAATTTACTTCCCTCCACTCTCCTGCTGATATCAAGCAGAAAAACATTGAGGCTATAAAGGTTGGTATCCTTTTTCTTAACTTCTCTCCTTATTTTCAGAGTACAAAACGACTTAGGAGATATCTCATCAGTTTTAAGTTTTATTCTTTGTGGATTAACATATTTTGTGTTCAAAAATCTCGCGAAAATGTTAACTTGTTTTTTATTCCTTGTTGTAGTTTCCAGGAATGGTGATAGGCTTAGCTGTTTCCTTCTGATTTCTTTGTTGAATTGAGTTAGGGTACTTTGGATGATACGAAATGACTTATATGGATTTACTGTTTTTGTTTGTTCACTGACAGGCAATTTTCAAACTGGCGGAGGAAGAAGGTAACTATCTACAAGATGCTTGGGAGCATATATTGACATGTGTTTCTCGGTTTGAGCATCTTCATCTCTTGGGGGAAGGAGCGCCTCCTGATGCTACTTTCTTTTCATTTCCTCAAATCGAGTCAGGAAACTCTCCACTGGCTAGGTCAAATTCAATGCCTGCAGTTAAAGAAAAAGTACCTGGAAAAATTCAGTATCCTGCTTCTGCTCTGATAAGGGGTTCCTACGATGGTTCTGGTATTGCTGGCAAGGCTTCTAATACGGTGACATCTGAACAGATGAATAACCTGATTTCTAATCTGAACTTGCTAGAACAGGTTGGAGACATGAGTCGGATGTTTACGCGTAGTCAAAGATTGAACAGTGAAGCCATAATTGACTTTGTTAAAGCCCTCTGCAAAGTTTCCATGGATGAATTACGGTCTCCATCCGATCCACGAGTCTTCAGCCTTACAAAGATTGTAGAAATAGCGTAAGGATCAATCTTTTGTCAACAGTATTTGTTGTATTTGGTCAAAATCTTATATATATTCTGTTGGATGCAATGGCAGGCACTACAACATGAACCGCATAAGACTTGTCTGGTCCAGTATATGGCATGTGCTCTCCGATTTCTTTGTGACTATTGGCTGTTCCGATAACCTCTCAATTGCAATTTTTGCAATGGATTCCTTGCGTCAGCTGTCTATGAAGTTCTTAGAGCGGGAAGAGTTGGCTAATTATAATTTCCAAAATGAATTTATGAAACCTTTTGTTGTTGTCATGCGGAAAAGTGGTGCTGTTGAGATCAGGGAATTGATTATACGATGTGCATCACAGATGGTTCTATCCCGTGTTGATAATGTCAAGTCGGGATGGAAGAGCATGTTCATGGTATTTGATCTATCAAACTACCAACTTTTGATTTCTCCCTCGGTTTTTGTTGCTGAAATCGGTTTTCCCTTGCAGATTTTCACAACAGCGGCTCACGATGCACACAAAAATATTGTGTTCCTGTCATTTGAAATGGTTGAGAAGATTATCCGAGACTACTTCCCACATATCACGGAGACAGAGACAACCGCCTTCACAGACTGTGTGAATTGCCTTGTTGCATTCACCAATAGTAAATTTGAGAAAGACATCAGTCTCCAAGCCATTTCTTTCCTTCAATATTGTGCAAGAAAACTTGCAGAAGGCCACGTCGGTTCATCAAGGAGGAATCCTCCATCTTCACCACAGGGAGGAAAAATAGGAAAACAAGACAGTGGAAAATTATTAGAAAGCGATGAACATTTATATTCTTGGTTTCCGTTGTTAGCTGGTAAGCTTTTCTTGCAACACTTATATTTGCACCTTTTTTTCTCAAAATTCTCAGCATCTTAACTTCCATTTTTCCTTGCCGTACAGGTTTATCTGAACTTAGTTTCGATCCAAGAGCAGAAATTAGGAAGGTTGCATTGAAAGTTTTGTTTGATACTCTGCGGAATCATGGTGATCATTTCAGTCTTTCATTATGGGAACGGGTATTTGAGTCTGTTTTATTTAGGATATTTGACTATGTGCGTGACGATGTTGTCCCATCTGGTGAGGATCCAACTGGTCAGAGAGATTACGATGGAGAAGTCGACCAAGAGTCTTGGCTCTATGAGACATGCTCATTGGCACTACAGCTAGTTGTAGACCTCTTTGTGAATTTCTACAAGACAGTTAACCCTCTCCTTAAGAAAGTTCTGATGCTATTCGTAAGCTTGATAAAACGTCCTCAACAAAGTCTTGCTGGTGCGGGTATTGCTGCGCTTGTACGTCTGGTGAAAGACGTTGGTCATCAATTCTCAGATGAACAGTGGCTCGAGGTTGTGTCATGTATTAAAGAAGCAGCAGATGCTACATCTCCTGATTTCTCATACGTTACTAGTCAAGATTTGACAGAGGATGTAAGCAATGAAGATGAAACAAATGATAATTCCAACGACACAGTGAGAAGAAGAAACAGACAGCTTCATGCTGCTATAGCAGATGCCAAATCAAAAGCTTCAGTTCAGATTTTCGTGATTCAGGTCAGTCTCACAGTTCCCACTCTATACGCATAATTCATATAATCAATCTTTTGTATAACATGTGTGTGTATGTATGTAGGCGGTAACAGATATCTACATGATGTATCGTACATCTCTCACAGCCAAAAACATATTGATGCTCTTTGATGCTATGCACGGTATCGCATCCAATGCTCACAAAATCAATGCTGACCTACTCTTACGATCCAAGCTACAGGAGATTGGGTCATCCCCTGAATCTCAAGAAGCTCCTCTACTCAGACTAGAGAATGATTCTTTCCAAACATGTATGACCTTCTTAGACAACCTAATCTCAGATCAGCCTTTGGGTTATGAAGAGTCAGAAGTAGAGACCCACCTCATAAGTCTCTGCAGAGAGGTGTTGGAGTATTACATAGAGATGTCATGTTCTAAGGAGCAGTCGTCTAGATGGGCGGTTCCTTCAGGGTTAGGGAAACGAAAGGAGCTAACATCACGGGCTCCTCTAGTAGTGGCTGCGATTCAAACATTGGGAAACATGGGAGAATCACTGTTCAAGAAGAACTTACCGGAGTTATTTCCTCTGATAGCGACGTTGATAAGCTGTGAACATGGAACAGGAGGAGAGGTACAAATAGCTCTAAGTGATATGCTTCAGACATCAATGGGACCTGTTCTCCTCCACTCTTGCTGCTAATATCTCTCTCTCTCTCTCTCTGTAAGATTTGTATCTTTTCTTGTTCATTTTGATATTTCCGCATTATCATAATTCTGATTGGTTCTTACCTTGAGTTGTTTTTCTTTGACACAAATCGCATTTGCTGTTCTTCATTGTTTAGTAGCTAAGGGAAGAGATTAGCATTCACGAGTTGTGGTCGGGTATCTTTTTTTCCTTCATATATGTATTAATGTATATTTGGATGGGAGTTCTCTACATATTGTGTTTTTGGTATTTTTTAGTACTTTCATCGTATTTGAACACTAGTTGTTTCGCTTTTAAATTTTAACAGAATCGTCAATGATACAACAATAATTAACTTTATATATATATATATATATATATATAGTCATTTAAGAATATTGATGTTTTATGATGTTATACATACTTGGTTTGTCATAATATGTAATTTTATAGTTTTACACTCATTATCATGTATGTTTTTGATAAGAAAAAAATATGAATAAGTAAATTAGATGTTACAATATTTAATCATAATCGAATAATAATAGAAGAATTCTTTGAAGCACCATCAAAAGAAACGTTCAAATTTTAAAACTATCACACACTCTCAAACGTTCCAAAATTACCACAAACATAAAAAGTAAATTCTAAAGGTTTATAATTTATATTTTTGGGTTTGAGTTCACTAAATAGAGTTTAGGGTTTAGTTTTGACGGGGTAGGATTTGGTATTGGGGTTTTAGGGTTTAAATTTGAAGTTTTAAAGTTTTTTCAAATTTTTTGGTACTTTTGGACAAAAATGTGGTATTTTGGAACTTTTGAGAGTAATATTTTTGGAATAAATCTAGTTTTTGGTGGTATTTTTGAGAATGTTCCATAATAATATGTTACTTATATAAACTAATATATGTCATGAATGTATGTTGGATTTTAGATTTTTTTTTTTTTTTTAGTTTTTAGTTTTTGGTTTTTAGATTTAAATTTAGTTTTGGATTTTATTTTCACAAAGTCATAAGTGTATTTTTTTGTTTCTATTATTATTCTTATTTTTTGGATTTGTCAAAAATACCACAAAAATAGGTATGTTCCAAAAATACCATATACTTCCATATTATTTTAAAATACCATAAAATATTTTTATTCCAAAGATAACAAAAAATCAAAAGAGGTTTAAAACTTCAAATTTAAACCCTAAGCTCTCAAAATCAAATCTCACCCCTTTTAAAACTAAACACGAATCCAAACCAAAAAAATTAACTTCTAAACCCTTAAAACTCAATTTTACGTTTGTGGTAATTTTGGAACAAAAAATTTTATTGGAATTTTTGGAAGATTTTCGAGTGTGGTATTTTTGGAATATGAACATTTTGTGGTATTTCATGAAATTTCTCGTTTTGTTCGTGACATAATATATGTTTTTTTGCTAATCTATACTATTAAATTTGAAGACATATATGAAAATAACCTTATTGGCATGTGGTATATTACTAGATTTGCTATTGAAAATATTTATTATGCCACATGGCAAATTATGATTTTAACTTCCGACATCATTAAATGTTTCTAAAATACTAAACCAAATTTTAAAGAAAAAATAAATGATATGTTGTCTAAAAATTACCTTAAGCCATGAAAGGACATTGCTTCTATAACCAGTTACTAGAATAATGGAATCAATCTCAAGAACACGTCTATCAACTAGTTCAATTTTTCCTTTTCCGAATTTTATATTTCCAGGAACGGTTTTGATTTTTCTTGATCTGATTTTGGATAATGTTCCAATGTCAAGAACTAAAGTTTTTCCTTCTTTGTTCTTTAGCTCTAAAGGTCCGATTTTTGGCCTTTCTAGACCGTATTTAACAGTGGTTCCCAATACTATTCTTGCAAGTAAGAGTAGAGTCTTGTCTGCGAGCCAAACTGACATCCATTTCATTATTGTTACTCCTAGAATGGATCTTTTATCACTGGATTTTTCACCCATCTTTACCCACTCTACTTATCGCTATTGGAGCTGAAAAAACAAACAGTGGTATCAGTGTAACTGCTATTGCTTGCATTATGCTAAGCTTCAACCCAGAAGACCCAAACACTGTCGCCACTCTCCAGTTGTTGGAGAATTGACGTCTTCAAACCACTCCATCATCAACCTGAATATATGTGTTTCGTTGTGTTTTAATTAATGGCGTTTTAATTTTATTGTATTGTAATGACATTTATTAAAGGAAAAATGTCAAATAAATCTCCAACTTACCATTTTAGGCAAAAAAATATATATACTATTTGAATAAAAATAATTGTAAAAGTTAATATACACCATTTTAGGCAAATCCAAATCTCATAAATATGATGAAAACTTTTCAAAATCATGTTAGCGTAAATTCCTTATTTTTATTTGCAAGCTCCACCTATATATATATATATATTAGAAAAACAAATTGACTCCGTCCGTAACAATTACCATATATTATAATGTATGAGAATAAATTTAAACATACATCTACATAAATGCAAATGTACGAAAAGAGCACGAAGATTAAATAAAACTGCATGTATGTCATGCTCTTACAAAATTACAAAATGAGTAATATATTCTATAGATTATATATATGATTGGATTGTTTGCATAAAAAAATTTATAAATAAAGCAAAATATATATATATTTCAAAAAATTTGGACAAAAAAATATAATTCAACACCAAATATTAATTAAACATCGCGCATGCACTAGTAAATCCCTAGTATATTTATAAAAAAATGCTAAAGAAAAAAATAAAAAACTAAAATCGCTTTGTCTATAAAATTATTATATTTTCTGTAGAAAACTTTTCTCTTTCTATCTCCTAAATATTTACATTTTCTTTAAAAATGCTTTCAAAAATAGCTATCAATAAGAAAAAAATTAAGAGCTTTGTGAAGAATAGCTTTGGCTACTCGAGTACGCGGCAATTTCAAAATCGAGTAGAAGCTTGGCCTTCAAACTTTTGACCGTCATGATGTTGTATTTCAACATGCATGAAAAATTGTATATTGACGCCGGTCACTTTTAGGGCGCTCGCAAAGCAGAGGGGCTTTGCTGGAATCATCTTTTCAACATCATCGTCGGCTAACATTATTCTTCGCACAAAACTCCCTAACATAATGCTTTTCAATGAAATCTCCATAACATCTATTTATCTCGTCCTTTGGTTTATGTTTTATTCTATGTCTGAGAAGATTTTGTTTGGTTTTATCGCACTCTTGGCTGTTATTTCTGTGTTGTTCTTGAAGTACTTTCTTTATCGACGTCTTCGTCTTAAAAAAATCGACATTCCACAACCTGAGCCCCACAAATCTCTAGCCACCATACTTACAGCTCTTGGGAATGAAAAACAAATCAGGGGATTAACGTAAACGCTCTTGCATTGATTATGCTAATATCAATAGAGAAGATCCAAATACGGTCGCTACTCTTAAGTTTGTGGAGAGTCGTCTTCAACCTCGTGAACCCACCCCAGAATCGGCATGAATTTGTTTTTGGCTTTACTTAGCTTATATTGATGGTGTATTTCGACTTTATTTTAGTGACCTTAGCTTATTAATGGTGTTTTTTTTTACTTTATTTTAATGACAATAGCTTATTAATAATGTTTTTTTTTTTACTTTATTTTAATGGCATTAGCACCTATTTTAACTCTTTTTTTATTCACTATAAAATATCAAAGTTGATAACCCATTTGATTAAAATGAAAATTTAGTATTATCCATCAAAACCAAAACCAGAAAGACCTAACTCTATACCCAAGAAAAAAAAAAGGTAAAGCTGGGTTGTTTCTTGGCCTTATTTGATGACTTAACCTTTCATGTCATTCTCTCAGGCCCAGTCCACCAATTTAAAGAAGTTTGTAAGGCCCTGTTATTTTTGTATCAGGCTTGGTCCACTGGTTTTAAGAAGTTGCTCAGGCTCTGTTTTTAACACATTGCAAAATAAGCCTTAGAAACTTTTTATATTATTTCGAGGCTGAATGAATTGCACAACATGAGTTAACAATCAAAAAGCAACGTCAAAACTTGGGAGAGATGAAATTAATCAGTACATATGAAAATTGTAGATTGTTATGATACATGAAGATAGAGAGAGATGTAAGTCAAAAGTGAATGCCGAGACGGCGAATTTCAGAACGAAAGAGAGGGCTTGAAGAGAGAGTACGATGCGCCAAACTTCGAATGTCTTCTCTTGAACATTCTTTTGATATTCTCACCAGTTCCCATAACGCTCCTCCACTTATCATCTCCTTCGCATTTACCTCTGCTCACAAAAATTAACATCTCATCATTATCATAAATTGTTACATGCAATGCTTACAAACATGTCAAGTGGCACTAACCATGCTGAGCCAAATGGCATAAAGCAAGCTCTATGTGGCGCCTGATTGGTGCAGCTTCATCGTTTGCATGTTTTACAATCCATGGAAGCGCTCCATCTTCTATTAACAGCGATCTTCCACTCTTTACACCTTGAGAGGTTGCTCGCGATTCACACTTTGCAAAGTTGGCTATTCCACGAGCCACCTGAGCAAGTACATCCGGATGTCCACATCTAACCATTCCTAACAACGCTTTTATTCCACCATCTGACCATAGTCTCGATTGGAGTTTGTCTGCCAACCAAACATCATTTCAGAAATTGGTCTTTACCAAAAGAAAGTGTTGGATGTTATTTTTACCATTGCCACAGAGATTAGCAATAGCTCCAGCAACCATGCGTAAGGTCTGTGGATCTTCTGCATCTGCAGCTGTTAAAGATAACAAGCTGATTCCACCTTGGTCCACTATCAGTTGTTGACTCACTTCTGTTATTCATGTACTTAAACACATGAGCATAGTGTCCCACCAAGTGACCACAAAGCCAAATAATGTCACTACTGAGAGGTTACCATTCATTGCCAGATTGGCAATTGCACCAGCTGCAACTCTTCTGACAGTTTCATCTTCGTAACTTCTGAGAAGCATTAGTAATGATGTCAGACCTCCAGCTTCAACAATTTTTTCCTGATTTGCCTCTGCTTATCAAAAATGAAGAATATATGAAAACTGTGACAACATATAACAATTTTTTTTTTTATGAAAATATGTCTAGAAGCGAGCTAAAGTTACCTTCAGCTGCTAGATTTGCCACAACTTTCACGGCATTAATTCGGATGTTTGCATCATCTGACTCAAGCAACTGCAAGATCTTTTGTAGGCCCTCTGTTTTAAAGAAGATGATAGGTTATAGGAACCACAAAGAAAGTTGTACAAAATCTGGTTCAAACACTTTATATAAAAATTCCATTACCTTGTTCGCATGTATCAAATGGTGCCTTGTGTCCGTTCACAGATTCCCTTGCTTGGGAATGACGTGATGGTAATGAGTCTGCACCCGAGTATGAATTCCCCAAGGCACCTCTGTCGAAGCATCTTCTCATCTGGAAGAAGAAGACTTAACTGTTAAATAATCAAAGTTGGACCAAGATTACTACCAACATACAGTTGTTATCAAGTACAACAAGCAGCTTAATTGGTAATATGAGAAAATGTGCCTTATATGCAAATTTGTACCTGGTCAGCTTCAAAAGTAAGCTGCACAAGTTGACTTCTTAATAAGGTGACCTCTTCTTCAAGTTTCTTTTTCTGAAGAGCTTCATCCTCTAGCAGTTTTTGTAGTCTTGATATTCCAGCATCTTCACCTTCCTAAAATACCAGATGACTTGGTAAAATAATATCTAAGATATAGATTCACTGAGAGAGATACAGAGAGAGTAATGGGTACCCCTGATCTTGTCTTCGATGTTGACTGGCTTTTTAGTTTGTTAACTTCTTCTTCAGCTGCCTTCCTTAACTTTATTTCATTCTCAAGTGATTCTTTTAGCTTGGTGAGTTCACTACCTGTAACAACCCCATTGACCTGCAAAGTAATATTTACTAGTTAAAGAAGCATACTCCCAACACCTGAGAAGCATGTAAGAGTTGTGGGCAAGTACCTCTCCATTGCGTTTACCATTCTCATGGTTCCGCTGGTTCGATATCAGTTTCTCTTCGAGCTTCTTAACTGATTCCATATATTCCATTTGACACTTTAGCTTCTCTTTCTGTATACAGAATATTTAGTTTTGTTTACCCGGTTTTGAAAAATAAACAAAACACGGATATGAAATGAAACCAGTTTCCTGAATTTCTTTTTCGGATTACTTTGGGTATATGCCAAGATGTACCTAATTAAAATGTGCATGAACTAACCTCTAAGGCCTCTGCAAAGTTCTTTTCAACTTCTGATATACGATTTTGTGCCTGTCGATTTATTCTCTCCACATCATCATCAAATGCTTTCAGCTGCCTTTCATTTTCAGCAATCACCTTATCCAGTTGGACTTCAAGTTTCTTCGATAAACTCTTGTAATCAAATTCTTCCTTTATCTTTAACATATTTTCTACCTTCATCGCCTGCCCAATATGTAAAATACTTATGGATTAGAGATGTCTCAATAATCATCCACATGGCAAGTTGGGTAAAATTAGCTAAAAACCCACCCTTTGACCAAATAATATAGTGCTTGTTGTCTCTCCTCTATGACGCGGAGAGGGACCAATTGTCACAATTAGGGATGTTCTTGCTGTGCCTGAAACGGAAACAACAGATTATATGTGCATGATAATACGGAAACATCAATTTAATTAGGAATTCCAAGTTCAAGACACCACGACTTAGCATATGAACTAGAATGTATAAGATAACTAACCACCAAATGAATCTCTCAACAAGCGAGTAAGTTTTGAATCGCGAAGTGGAACATGGGAGCTATTCTCAGCTATTGCATTTATGCATTTTCCTAAAGCACTAAGTGAGAGATTAATGGATTTAGCTTCTTCCAGCATGTGCCCTTCACTGCCTGCATTGTTAGTAAGAAGGTGAAAACGGGCAATCCCATAAAAAAGGAGGGAAAAGGAAGAAATGAGTCGTAGTAGAAGAGCTTTGACAAGCTATATTACCAGACTTGTGAACACGTTCAGAGCCAGCAAGATCTACTAGAACTAGCTTGCTTCTCCTAACCAGTGGCTTTGATGGTCTGACAAAGTGAGATGAACCTTCCAATTCATTTGAGACTGAATCCTCGTTTTCTACCACCGACCTCTTGACATGTACCTGAACTATTGATCATGCATCAGTACTCAAAATGACAACTGAGCTGGGCGAAAAGGTTCGATCCAACTCCTAGAGGGTTTACGAGAACGTTCACAAGGCTAAAACGAGGTCAATTACCATCAGAATTGCATGACTTCGAGAAGATTCAGTATTCAATTTTGTGTTGGCTGCAACTCTATGTGTTTCCCCAAGTTGGAGTAGCTCAAGGAAATTTTGTTGGTTCCTGATCTCTACATGGGTTGCCCCTGGCAAGGAGACATCTCCAGTTTTGGGGTCTTCGACAATTGCAATATTGTCATTAGTTGGGTCAAGGAGATCTTGGATGGTCTCCATGTAAAGCTGGACAGAAGAATCGAAATAAAGAAAAAATGCAAAGTGTACTAACTAAATAATCAATCAATAGTTCTTAAAGCGAGAGAAACCTGTAGATATGAGACAGAGACAGAATCAGTCTCTAGAGAAGTGCCTCCAATAATATCTTCCATTGATCGAACCATGATACCACGAGCAGCAGTATCTTCATCTCCTAATCTTCCAAGGGTAAAAGTCTTTCCAGTACCAGTCTGACCATAAGCCATCACAGTTCCATTGTAACCCTCAAGAACACTCTACAAACGAAAAGTAACTCAATGTGAAAATGAGGATAAAGAAGGGAGAGAGATAAAGAAAAGACACAGACCTCTACAACTGGCTTGGCAACAACTTCGTAGACTCTCTTCTGTGAAGCAGCTTCGGTTAGTACCTCATCAAACTCGTAAGTCTCTGTATCCCAATTGTTTTTCCTGAGTTTCAACCTTTTAAGCTAAAACAAAACAAGGATCAGAAACAATCACTGACTGAGACTAAACCTCCTCAACGAATGAAGAAGGAATTCAAGACAACCTCAGGTTGTAACTCAACGCAATCAGCAAAATCAGCATCAGCCACAGACTCATCTGCATTTCGAGGTCGTAATCTTACAGCCACTCGAACTCTCCCAGGCACTATAAAATGAAGAAACAAAAATACATAACCACGATTCTATAGAAGCCATTAAAAGTCAAGGGATGAGCATCAATAGAAGAGGAACAGAATTGATTCACTAAGAAAAAGCTAGCCTCGACCAAACTAACAGCTGAATCAATAGTATAGTAAGTAAGAAGTTCCAATTGAAATCGCATCTAAGTAGTAAGTGAGAATAAGGAACCTCCATTGTCAGTTCCAACGGGAGAAGCAGAAGAGTTCCGACGGGGAACAGGAGCGGAGCAAGAAGTCCTGGATTTGAAAGAAGAGGATCTGAGATTGGAGGAATTAGGTCCAGATAAAGGTCTCATGGATCCTCTATTGGCACCATT
Organism: Iberis pinnata; assembly: GCA_900406425.1. Lineage (NCBI taxonomy): Eukaryota > Viridiplantae > Streptophyta > Magnoliopsida > Brassicales > Brassicaceae > Iberis > Iberis pinnata. The sequence goes on along the minus strand of OVBE01000015.1, from coordinate 19,173 downwards.
TCTAGAAGAAGCCATAGCCATAGAAGTCTTCTCTTCCTCAAGAGTCGAAAGACGGCAGTTTATACTAACAGAAGAAAATTAAATTCAAAAGAAGAAGAGAGAGAAAAAAAAGGATGAAATGAGCCTTTTCTTTTTTTTCACAGAAGACGAGTGATTTTGGGTTTTTTTTTCTTCTTACATTATTTTTTTATGAACAAGTGATGATGGAGGAGGAGAATGGTGGGTCCCACATTCCGGTTCGTATTTTTGAATGAAGACAGAAGCCGTCGTTGGGTTTAATGGGTCCCACAAAAAGAGTTAAATATTTACATTTTAACCCTTACCACTTACCAGGGTGGTTCAGTCTATGTAATGGAAGCTTTAATTGCGCCGAACGGGTCGGCTTAGTGATCTGCTGAAAAGACTGAATTAACCCTACAAGTGGTTCGTTATTCGGGCCGTGTTATGCTTTGAGCCCTTTTTATAATATTTGGAAAGGCTTGGAGGCCTATATGTAATCACAAAGGCTCTAATCACAATTTAAGTAGGCCACTTTCCGAAAAATGGATATTTGTAAACCTCAATTCATGAAAATGATGCTGATGATGTTTTTAAGTAGGCCACTTTACAAATTGGATACTTGTGAATCTTGAATCATGAAAATGATAATGATCGAATTGACTTGTACTAGGCACAAACGAATGTGCAAGTGTAAATGTGTAATAATACAAACCCCCTTACTACGGACAATGGTTGGAAAATTCAGTACAAACTTCTTTAATAGGTGAAAAAGGTTGTTTGAGTACCATTTATGAGTCTGCATTCTCAGCTTTACACACAACAAACCAAGAGAACAATAGGGCTTGGTTCGGTTCTGTCACATGTGAATTAACCAGCAAGTGGATTGGCATGGATCGTCACACGGTTTAGCCTTATCTCAGCAAGCGGCCTATCTCCAGCTCCTGTTTGAGTCTGCAAGAGCTCAACATCACATCACTCAAATCATTAGAAGAATGTTATCAAACAAGTTCAGATCAACAAATCCTGTTCCAGGCTTCAATTCACTAATAGCTTGAAATCATTACACTTTAACACTAAGGCTAACATTATAATTTGATCTATAGTTGGAGATGAGGTGGCCTACCTTTTCCATAATGTCAAGAACTTCGAAACCATGAATGACTTTGCCAAAAATGGTGTATAAACCATTCAGATGTGGTTGTTTTGCATATGTAAGGAAGAACTGGCTTCCATTTGTGTTTGGGCCACTGTTTGCCATTGAGAGCATCCCTCTTGCATTGTGCTGCATAAGATAATGATACAGGCTTCAACTAGGGAATCGGGATAGATAAACTTGCAGACTATGAGCATGTTTACCGTAGTAAGTGACTACTTGGACAAAAGACATTGATTTTTTCCTTAATAAAGATAGTCTACTCAGGTACTTTAATGGACTTCTTATGAGTTTGAGCTAATGGAATCCTATATTTATAGCTGCTAAGTGCTAACATCTATTATCCTTGGCACAGTATGAATAAACCAAAGTTTTATAGGAATAACTGAAACTGAAAGTATCTGAAAATCAGCTAAGATACCTTAAGGGACTCTCGTATTTCATCATTGAATTTCTTGCCCCAGATGCTAGTTCCTCCTTTCCCGGTTCCAGTGGGGTCTCCTCCTTGAATCATAAACCCTTTAATATTTCTATGAAATATAGTACCATCATAGTAGCCACTAGCACATAGAGCCAAAAAGTTCTGCAGCAAAATGAAAATCAATAGCTAAAAGCTTAAGGTGCTTCATCAAAACTTCCATTAATGTGACAATGTCTGAGGAAAATAGCTCAGGTATACTAAGAACCAATGAGCACGCATTGAAAGATTATCATTTTGAATTTTTGAATCAAACCAAGGACTGAATTAGCTAGCAAGAGATACAAATTCTATAAAAATGAAGACCAATCGAAACTAAGAACATAAGCAGGGAGAGGAAGTAACCTCAGCACTCTTAGGAACTTCATCACAGAAGATCTCACACTTGATATCACCGAGATTCGTGTGTAAAGTGACTGACTGTAGAGAGAAGACGAAGAATAAAAAGCAGAATCATGAAACTAAACATACAAATATCTATATATAAAAAAAAGACGAACCAACGTCTCACCATTGATGCAACGATGCTCGACAACGGCAAATTCGAAAGGAGGAGGATGGGTTTTCAATTTCCACTTCTGGTTCGTTCTTCGATGTTTTTCGCAGTGACTCAATCAATTCTCGTAGACGACATACGTACCTTAGTATTGGATCGGGTCTTAAATGGGCCGCTATAATTTGATTGTGGGTCTATTAAGAATACAGTGAACGACAACGTTTTATAACAATAAACTCTTTTAACTCAAACTAAATCAGTCAAACATAAATATAAATACGATTGGGCATTCCGGTTTACAGTTTATTTTCGGTTTTCCAGATTTTCAGTTTTATAAAAATTAAAACCATTCGATTTAAGGTCTGATTTTGATTTAATTTCGGTTTGAGTTTTTTTGGTTTACAATTTAAAAGGTTTTGGAAAGGAAACCATAAAAAAAACGATTTTGATTTGGTCTCGATTTTAGTTTTATATGTAAAATATAAGACATTACAACCAATACTAAATAAAAATATATGCATATGAAAATAATAAAAATATAAAAATTTTATTATAAAATCTAAATTTTCAAATCAAATTTACTAAAATATAAACTAGATAACAAAATTTGAGAAAATTCTTTATATCTTCATCAACCGTTTAAATTTTTTGAATAAAAATAATATAAAAAATCATGAATATATATATATATATATATATATTGTGTATTTGTGAATTAAAATGAGTTTTTTTTTATATTATATTTCTAACTATTTTTATATATTTAATCTAAAAACCGAAAATCTTGAGTGGTTTTATGGTTTTACGGTTTTTAATCGAACCAAAACCAAAATATTTTAATTATTCTAGCCTAACGGATTTTCAAGTAAAACCGAAACTAAATCAAATCACTTAATTACAGTTTGGTTTAATTTTTTTCTGTTACAAATTTTTTTTGTCCGACCCTACTTATAAATGTCAGAAAAACATAATATCTCATGATTTGTTAACAAAAAAATATTTTATGCTACCTGCATTCGTGGTTACAATTATAATGTTTCATATTATTTGAGTAAGTTAATAAATAATCATATGCTTTATTCTTTTTTTTCTATGAGATTTTGTGTGTTCCAAAGAAAACTCTTGAAAGTGCACATGCTTAGCATATACTATATTTGTGAATTTGTTAATAGTGTACATTATAAAGGAGAGGAGGAACTGGGAAACGATATAATGTTTCATATAAATTTATTTTTATTCTAAAATCTAAGATGTTCTCATAAATTTGTATGCATATCTCAAAACTTTTTTTTATTGATTGGTTCAAGTGTTTTTAATTGTACAATAATGAGTTGTTTTTAAGAGAAGTATAAATTTTTTAATGTTTTAAAATAAAACAACTATATAATGAAACATAAGAGATATTTTCAATTTTAAATAATTTCATAGGGCTATAAAGTAATGGTGTGTCTTGGAAAAGAAAATATTGAAAGATTAGTTAAAGCTAGAAGAGTGGGTTATTCGAAGAATATAGTTTGCTAAGTTCGCAAATACAATGTAAATGTGCTTTAATGGATAGTTAAGATTGGTTCTTTTTGTGTACTCCAATAACATCGGAATGCGATGAGTGCCGAGTCGTTATGCACCGGTTCACGTGGTTACTCGTTTGCACTCATACGTGTCTCCATTCCTTAACATTCTCTTTCGAATATCCGCCGGAATTTTCTTTTACTTTTGTATATTTTGTTGGAAATTTGGTCTTCCTCTTTTTATATTAGACAAAGTTAATTATACTATAATGGGAAGCTATAAAGGTATCACCTTTCGACCAACCTTCAAAAATCACGTGTAGACAAAAGCCACTAACTTATATAATACTATTACTATGAATATCATGAGGATGGAAATTCCATAATGTAATCATAAATTAAGAAGCAATAAAGTGGATTTGTTTAAATACAAAAACGTGCATGTATATATATAGAGGTGTTTGGCCACTACCCTGCTTCATCTTTTCATTCACTAATTGCTTCTTAATTCTCAACAATATTAGCTTTCTTCTCAAGCTTATTGTATAAGGTTAGTCTATGTACATATTTATGGATTTCATGTACACTGTACTTACATATGCACTTATATATATACTCTGACTATTAAATCTTGTCCATATTATTTGGATAAAACACTTCAATTTTTTTTCTATTAAAATGTTTTCTATAATAATAATATTATTATTTGTTCTCAATTTATATTACTTGTTTACAAACTACCTGCGTTTCAATATGGTTGTAGTGTGATTCTAAAATCAATCAACTTTACGAAAAAGAAAGTAATTTCCAGAACTGGAATCATCGCATATCCTAGAATATCGGATTCACTTCCCTCACTAAAGACATTTGTCTATGATTAACCTCAAAAGTCTTTTAGTTACAAACTAGAATTTCTTGATTATCAGTTAATTCTTGCCTTTACTTATATTCTTATAAATTCAGTTAATTTTAAATATTATAACATTCTGTATGACATTTATAGCATGATATATTATGTTTCCTTTTGAGCATATAATATAATAAAATCCTTAGTGATATAATGGTGCTTCTTTCTTTTGTAAAGAGCTTAGTCTATAGCTCCTTCAGAGAAGTGAGATGGTTGCCTTTGGGAAGAGATTGAAAGAAAACCAAATTCAAGAATGGAAAAGGTAAATTCAATAGTAATATAGTTCCACATTTGGTGTCTGAAAATGTATGTTGCTCTGTTTTCAGTTATTATATGGACTATAAGCTATTGAAGAAGAAAGTCAACCAATTTAAGCTGCAAGTTGATGAAGACACACAAGATCATACTTTTGTTCTCAAGTGTTTCTCTAATATTCTTGATGATCAGGTAACACAAAACACACAGAGGTTTCTCTTTTAATGTTTTGCTTACAGTTTTTAATTGACTTTTTGTGTGTATTAGATTGAAAAGGTAGTCTTGTTTCTTCTGGAACAACAAGGACTACTTGGACAGAGATTATCATTTCTTGGAGAACAGCGTAATGCAATTTTTCAACAGGAAGCAAGCAACAACATATGTGAGCTTGAAGATGGATATAGACAAGTTGGACATGATCTTTTGAAGTTACTGTCTTTCCTTGAGATGAACGCTATTGGTCTTCGTAAGATTCTCAAGAAAATCGATAAGCATTCTGGATACAAATTCACAGACTACTATGTCAAAACTCGTTCAAATCATCCTTATTCTCAGCTTCAACAAGTCTTCAAACAAGTGGTATCATACCTTTTTACCTTTCCTTCTGAAAATTATCATATGTTTTCATTTGGTTATTTCTCTTTAGGGTGTTGGAGCTGTTGCTGGATCTGTTTCTCGCAATCTAGCAGAACTTCAAGACCACCAAGGGATTTATATTTCAATCTATGACCAATCTGTTTCATCTAATCAGGTATTCTTATACTTTCTCCATGGTAAGTATAACAGCAAGTAACTTGTTCTAACTAGTGGTTGTATTGCAGGATTCTATAGTTGATTCTATCAATGAAGCTGTTAATAAGTTATTAAACTCAACAAGCTTTCTTGATTTTCTTGGGAAACATGCGTTTATCATATCACTAGACTCACCTTCTCAAGAAGATCTTGTTTCTGAGGAGAAGTTTCATTTCATGACCCTTCTTCTGAACTTGTTGAACACATTTCTGTATATGGTCAACACTTATATTGTTGTTCCTACAGCCGATAGTTACTCACTTAGCCTTGGAGCAGCTGCAACTGTTTGTGGTGTAGTGATTGGTTCAATGGCTGTTGCTCAACTTTTTGCTTCAGTTTACTTCAGTGCTTGGTCAAACAGATCTTATCTCAAGCCGCTTGTATTTAGCACTATTGTTCTTCTCATTGGGAACTTATTTTATGCCATGGCCTATGATATGAACTCTATAGCACTTCTTCTGATTGGTCGTCTCTTATGTGGGTAAGCTTCAAAGCAAATCCTAAACAAAATAACATTTTACATGTGTTGTGTTGTTAACAAAGTGATTGATTTTGTTGTATGTTCAGACTAGGCTCTGCAAGGGTTATAAATAGGCGTTATATAAGTGAATGTGTGCCACTTAAGCTTAGAATGAAGGCTTCTGCTGGATTTGTTAGTGCAAGTGCTTTAGGAATGGCATGTGGTCCAGCTCTTGCTTGCTTGTTTCAAAGAAACTTCAAGATTTGTAATTTCACATTCAATGAGAATACATTACCTGGTTGGTTCATGGCTTTGGCCTGGTTTGTTTTCTTACTTTTGTTGTGGATATACTTTAAGGAGCCTGAGAGAGAAACTAAAGAAGATATTGAGTCACATGAAGAAGGTAGGTAACTCTGGTTTTTTGCATTTGTTAAATATAAAAGCAAGTGTTCACTTCATCTTGATTTTGCATATGTAGGGCCTTCAAGTTTATGTACTTTGGAGGATAATCTTGAGTCACCTTTGCTCTTGACATGTGAAACTAAACAAAAGTCAACTTATGAAGATGAGAATTGTGACAAAGACGACTCTGAAGAAGACCAAAAACCAGTAACTTCAATCATCTCAGCATACAAGTTGCTTTCACCTTCAGTAAAGGTATAATAAGTTCAATTCCAAGTTTAACTTTTTTTAGTAGCTAGTGTTGTTGAACAACAATGGTGTGGATCTTCACTCTTCAGGTTCAACTATTTGTCTATTTCATGCTGAAATACTCAATGGAGATCTTGTTAGCTGAAAGTAGTGTCATCACTACTTACTACTTTACATGGCAAACAACTACAGTTGCAATCTTTCTTGCATGTCTTGGCCTAACAGTACTTCCAGTTAATGTCATAATCGGACATTACCTAAGCAACATGTTTGAAGAAAGGTAAAGCCATTCTACAATCCAATTATAACATTTTCAAGCTGCATAAACTTATATCTATCACTGATTTTTTTTCAGACAAGTTCTTCTAGCAACAGAGGTGATTTTGTCAATTGGGATTCTCTTCAGCTTCCAAATCATTGTCTCATACTCAGTTCCTCAGTATATTATCTCTGCTTTCATAACTTTTGTGTCTGCACAAGTTCTTGAAGGAGTGAATTTATCACTCTTATCAAGGAAGATGTCAAGAAGACTCTCTCGAGGAACATTCAATGGAGGTTTATTATCAACAGAGGCTGGTACACTTGCTCGAGTTATAGCAGATGGCACCATAACAGTTGCAGGATACTTACCTGAGAAGTGGCTCTTGAATGTTACTTTACTTCCTTCTTTCGTTATTTGCCTCTCCTCCATTGTTGCAACCGCTTTTACTTATAACTCTCTTTACTAAGCTTTTATTTCAAGAAATGTGTTGAGATCGAACTTCAAAAGTGAATAAACCGATCAAAATTTAACAAAACCGATCTCGATTTTGATTTGGTAAACCAAAAACAAAGATAACCAACACATTGAACTAAACCGGAAGAACCGGTGTAAAGTCTCTTGTTAGACTATTCTTTACGTCAAAACAGAACAAACTTTCAGATTGGCCGTGAGAGAGAGAGAGACGAGAAGGACGAAGAAGCAGTAGCAATGGCGGAGGATTTGCCGGAGGCAACAGTAAAGAACATTCTGGAGCAAGAGTCTCTTAAATGGGTATTCGTTGGAGGGAAAGGAGGTGTTGGGAAGACGACATGCAGTTCTATTCTAGCAATTTGTCTCGCCACTGTTCGATCCTCCGTTCTCATCATCTCAACCGACCCAGCTCACAATCTTAGTGATGCCTTTCAGCAACGCTTCACTAAATCTCCCACTTTGGTTCAAGGATTCTCTAATCTCTTCGCTATGGTATGCTTTCGTTCTAAATCATCATGGGTTTAGATGGGAACATTTTGATCTGATCCGGAATAATTTTTTAATCTGAATCTGTGTGTTCTTAGCTGAATTCATTTGCTTGTTAGATCAATTTGATATGGAAATCAGTAATCTAGATTAATTGATTGCATCAATTTGGCATCTTAGGTATAGCTTGGAAGGAAAATTTGTAGTCCCCAGATTGAATGTTAGCCTGTTAGCTAAAATTCAATGTCAATTCGAATAGAGTCTTTTGGTAACTGGATCGCCTCTAATAGAAAGGCTTCTTGATGAGTTTATAGATAATCTTCTAAGCTTGAAGCTTGAAGGTGTATTGCCTAAAATACATTTAGGAATATGAATCTTGATTGCTTTTCTCAGGAGGTGGATCCTACTGTTGAAACTGATGACTTGGCTGGTCCAGAAGGGATGGATAGTCTATTCTCTGATTTGGCAAATGCCATTCCTGGAATCGATGAGGCTATGAGTTTTGCTGAGATGTTGAAGTAAAGTTACACTCCACACTGTTTTCTTTCTCTAACAGTTCTCTGGCTTTAACAATGTGATATTGAAGTCATGTGTGTGTTTTCTTAGGTTGGTGCAAACAATGGATTATGCAACTATTGTGTTTGACACAGCTCCAACTGGACATACTCTCCGTCTGTTACAGTTTCCTGCCACGCTAGAAAAGGGACTTTCAAAGTTAATGTCATTGAAGAGTAGATTTGGTGGCTTGATGAATCAGGCATGTCCTTAAGTTTGTAACACTCATATGATTGACAGTTGACATTTGCTCTGGATAGGATCTTCTTTTGTTGGTATTTAGCTGATTTTTGACATAACTAGTTGTTATTACAGATGAGCCGTATGTTTGGCATGGAGGATGAGTTTGGGGAGGATGCTCTGTTGGGAAGACTTGAGGGCTTGAAAGATGTGATTGAACAAGTAAATCGGCAATTTAAAGATCCGGTAACATATCTCAACTGTTTAAGTTCTCTGATTTTTTTTTCAGTACTCATTGACAGCTTCTCGGTTCTGTTCATATGGTTTTTTACTCTACAGTTATTGCTCTGTGTGTTTGCACGTACATTACTGTAAATTCTTATTCTGATAAATGCAGGACTTGACAACGTTTGTTTGTGTCTGCATCCCCGAGTTCCTGTCCCTATATGAGACAGAGAGATTAGTTCAGGAACTGGCAAAGTTTGAGATTGATACACATAACATTATCATCAACCAAGTACTATACGATGACGAAGGTGGCTACTTTTGCATATTTTGTTTCTACTTGTGCATATCTTATCATTTCAAACTTGTTTTACATACAAAATTTTAACGACTATTCTCTAATTTGCCTCTTCTCTAGATGTGGAATCCAAGTTGCTTAGAGCAAGGATGCGGATGCAACAGAAGTATCTTGATCAGTTTTATATGCTATACGATGACTTCAATATCACAAAACTTCCTCTGCTTTCGGAAGAGGTAAGAAAGCGAGACATTCATTAAAAGATGAGAAGGAATATAATATTTTGATGCTGAGATTTGTGGATGTTTGAATCAAAGGTCACAGGGGTTGAAGCCTTAAAGGCATTCTCGCATAAATTCTTGACACCGTACTATCCCACCACGAGCAGAACCAATGTAGAAGATGTAGAGCGTAGAGTACACACATTGCGATTACAGTTGAAAACAGCTGAAGAAGAGCTTGAACGGATCAAGAGTGGCTAGAGAAAAAGGGTTTGTTCTTCCCTTTAATCTTCAGTTATTTCCCAGCCAATTTCTTGTAACTCACTTTCTTTCTACACGGCGTCTTCTTGTTCTCAGTTTATGTTACTTTTGAGCAATCTTATAGGTGGAAATTATAAGGATTTTATTTGTTATACTCGGTCTCTAGAGGTTGTTTATCTTGAAATTATAGTTCGAAGTTACAGTATCAAATTATTATTTAAAAAAATCAGAAATTAATTTCATGATTTATGTTTCTTTAGGTATAAATAACGAAACTTTAGTCCCAAGTAACTGCGATTGGGCTTCTGACTATATAGTTATCACATATCCAAACCAAAGCTCCGAAGGAAGAAGAAGATGAATTTGTGGACGGTTCTGCTACAAACGTCACCGTATAACTCAACATCTCTCGAGCTTTGTTGAATTTTAGAACATTCGGCTCCACTTTCATCTTAACACCTTTGGGTTGCTCAACGTGTGCGATGTATTCACACGTCGGTGACCCAACGTTCGTCACCGTCCTCTTATATCTTACCTTTTGCAACTTCTCATCACCGGCCAAGTTCACAGCGAACGACGGATAGTTTAAATCACCGGGATTAGTAACAGGCGTAGGACAGGTGTAGTTAATTCCGGAGAATAATAGGATTCTCTGACTCGTGTAATTTAAGCTGCACAAGTAGTTGAGATAATCGACGGTTGAGATATCGTATACCAGTCCTGGATCTATGGCTCTCGTTGGCTCCACGTTTCCCGCGCCAAAATCAAAAGCTGTAGCCACCGAGTTTGGTGAGCCCATATCTCCGATTGGTTTATTCCTATTGTCTGTGATTCTCGCCGTTGTCATGAGCGCTGACTTTATCATGGCCGGTGACCAATCTCCGTGAACCGATTTTATTAGAGCTGCGATTCCACTTATGTGTGGACACGCCATGGATGTTCCAGAGAGGATGTTGAATTGTACACGTCTCGGATCGGATCTTAGGAGGCTAGGGCTTGCGAACGGCGACCAAGCGGCGAGAATGTTTAAACCGGGAGCTGAAATATCCGGTTTAACAATTTCGGGTCCGGGAATACTAGGTCCTCTGGATGAAAACGCGGCAACGATCGGAGCGGTTGCATTGTACTTGGTTCCTCTGAATCGAATAGATGCAACACCACCACTACCGGCGGCGATATACTTCAACAAGATCATTCCGTCAGAAAATCCGATTGAAACCGCCGGTAAAACGTGAGGATCAGCTAAAAGCTCCTCTCCTTCCGTCTCTCTGCTGACAAGAAGCATTGCTGCTCCTCCGTTCCGTTTCACTTCATCTCCTTTTGCTGTTCTTCCGCTGGCTCCTCTCAGACAAATGACGATTTTCCCCTGGACGAGTTCTCTCTTGAGCGAGTTCGCTACACAAAACTCAGCACCACTTGCTCCTCCTGCTGTTCTGTTAAAGACTAAAGATAGGTCCTTTAAGCTTTTTCCTTTATACAATGACGATCCAACTAAATTTTTGCCGGTACCGATCCGGACAATCGCCGGAAACGTCCTATCCGTATAACTCGCAGCAACAGTCATTAACCATGGAGCTCCATTACTCAATGTGAATGGAGTTGGACCAGAGTTACCAGCAGAGCAAGAAACGAAAATGTTCTTTTGCATTGCTCCGAAGCCAGCGATTGCGATCGGGTCCACGTAAAAAGGGCGTGACGATCCACCTAACGAGAGAGATATCACGTCCACACCGTCTGAAATGGCTCGGTCAATGGCTGCTAATACGTCGGTGCTAGCGCAACCTAACGACCAACAAGCTTTGTAAGCAGCAATCCTGGAAGTAAACCTCATCCCGGAAGCGAAAGCGCCTCTCGCTAACCCGTAATAGCTCGCTTCATGGACAATGTCTCCAGCAGCAGTCGAAGCTGTATGCGTCCCGTGTCCTTGTGCATCTCGAGCCGACCTATACATGGATTCATCAGTCACGCTTTTAATTCGTACTAGAGTTTTAATGAGATCCATCTTAACCAAAAATATTTATATCACTAAAAGTGCATTTTGGTTACTAAGATTAAGAATTTCATTAGAGCGTTATAATCATTAATATTTTCCAACCATGTAACCTGAAATCAGTGGTTTCGTTAATTTTGCCAATGATGGATTCGTAGCCTTTGTAGTAGGCGCCAGCTCCAATGATCTTCTTGTTACATGACGAAGAGGTAAAGTTTGTGCCTACATCGCAAGAACCTCTCCATCTAGATGGGATTGGAGGCATGTGCGTGTCTTGGAAGCTCACATGGTCCGGTGAGATACCTGTGTCCACAAGGCCGATGATAACGTCGGAAGCTAGACTGGTATGGTTCCAAACTCCGATCCCAAATTGGAGACCAAGAAACTCATGAGAATATGTTGTGTGTAGAGATAAAAGCTCATCTGGATACGCTGAGATAAACCCATTTGTGTTCTTAACTGTTTCAAGCTGGTCTTTGGTGAGAGTCGCGGAGAAACCGGATATGGCATTTTCGTAAATATAATGAATCTCTGGTAGAGAAAAATCATCGTCGTAAAGATTCTTTGATTGAAGTGATGAACTTAAAAGTGAATTTAGTATGTGTTTTGTATTGGTTTTGACAGTGTGGATTACGTAGGTTTGTTTAAGGGACGAAACATTTGATGTGGAGAAGATGAAAATGAAGAAGAAGAGGAAGAGTAATGATCTGAAAAACATTATAGGACGATTGTCGGTAAAGCTTTTAAAAGAAGTTAATGTATCATAACAAACAACAAAAAATTGAAGTCGATATGGATCTATGAATCTTACGACTAATCTCTAAGTGTATATAACACATATAAAGATACCGTGTGACGTGTGAATACTGTGTGAGCTAAGGAAAATGTGACTCAAAAAGAACTATATATATAAAAAGGCTAAACGAAATATGTGATGTTTTGTAACTGTCGCTATTGTGTGGTTCTTGTGCAAATCCATCTGTTAATGTTGCTTTTATGTGTCTTAGTGTTTCATTTATATTTTACCAATAAAAAGCAAACAAATTAAAGTTTCGATTATTATCACTTTCCAAAAATGTATATCATAAAATATTTGCGTAACAGAATGGAGCAAATGACTTTAATTAACTATAGAAAACAAGAAGTGAAAGTTAGTATTTTTTTTAATTAAGCTATCGTGTAACCATGATTTGTAATAACAATTATAGATTAACGAGTTGTAGTGATTTGGTGAGAAAGGAAAGAGATGCAACTTCCACCGCCGGTAGGTGACATTAAATGAATGAGGAGACAATGCAACAATAATTGGGGCGTGACTTAATATTACTCCTTTTAGTTTACTTCTCACAACAATATTTCTTATGATTCAAATCATTGCTTGCTTCTTCACACTCTTCTCTCTTTTTCAGAATCGCTTCTTTTGTCTTGGCTTTTAAGCCAAGTTCGTACACGTAAGCCACTACTAACGTTTTCTCCTTTTTTTAAGGTTTCTTTCTTATCACCCCTCTGTAAATCAAACCAATCTTCCACGTATCTCCCCCATTATCTCAATACATAAATTAATAATACAACACAAAAGATTGATATACAATGTTTTGACTCTATAAGATAGTATTAATGTATAGTAATTTTTGAAAAAGTGACTTTGGTCAAAATCCTAGTTGGTAAATGTCGTTTTATAAGAAGCTCTAATTTCAACATTCGGATAATTAAATCTATCTACATTTTCTATAATGATTTCCGTGTTTTGTGCAAGATCATAAATAGATGTTTAATGCAAGATTATTGCTATTGGAAAAAACAATTGATAGTAGAAATGTCATTAAAAATAAACGGTAAAGTCATAGCACCAAAGCCCGTCTAGCTCAGTTGGTAGAGCGCAAGGCTCTTAACCTTGTGGTCGTGGGTTTGAGCCCCACGGTGGGCGAATTAAATTTTATCCTTTTTTGTCCCCAAATTGAATGGGCTGTATATATTGAGGTAGTTATTGCGCTTAAACCCAAAAGCCCATAAACGTGGCGGGTGATATTTCCCTTATATACATCATACATCTCTCGCTTTCAGCGATTTTCTTCCCTATAACGGTAAGAAATAAAGAATTGCCCTTCAACTTTCGTCTTCTTCTCGATTTGTTAGTCGGCGATTGGTTTTACAGTATCGTCTTCCACTTGTTAGTTACGGCAATTGATGGGTGTTGGAGGAAATTTCTGGGATTTGCTGAAACCTTATGCCCAACATCAAGGGTTTCATTATCTCACTGATAAACGAGTCGCTGTTGATCTTTCCTTCTGGATCGTTCAACATAAGACTGCTCTTAAGGGTTCTGCTCTTAAACCTCACCTCAGGCTCACTCTCTTCCGTACAATCAATCTTTTCTCCAAGGTCCCATTTTTTTTATTCAAATCGTTTCTTCTATCCTTGTTATTATGCTTTGATTGAATTCCAGAATTGCGTCTCCTAGTCTTCCTGGATTTGTGGGAATGTGGGTTTTCGTCTTTTCGGTTTTGCTTGATTGCACATTATGAGAATTCCCGTCGAAATTCTCATAATGCGGTTTAGGGTTTTGCAGTTTGGAGCGTACCCAGTTTTTGTGGTTGATGGAACACCATCTCCTTTGAAATCTCAGACGCGTATCTCCCGTTTTTTCCGATCTTCTGGAATTGATACTTCTACTCTGCATGTGATCAAAGACGGTGTCTCTGTTGAGAGAAATAAGCTCTTCTGTGAATTGGTTAAAGAATGTGTGGTAAGTTGGGTTCCATTGAAGCTTCCATGGTAGTTTTTTCACATAATTTACTTACGAGTATTCGGATTTGTAGGATCTACTCAAATTGCTTGGTATTCCGGTGGTGAAAGCAAAAGGTGAGGCTGAAGCTCTCTGTGCACAACTCAATAGTGAAGGTTATGTGGATGTTTGCATTACTCCTGATAGTGATGCTTTTCTATTTGGTGCTAAGTGTGTGATCAAAAGCATCAAGCCTAATTCAAGAGTAAGTCTTTCTTCTTCATTTGGTAACTTTGTATTTGTCTGACTCGATAATGGCCTTTTTTTAACTAGATGAAACTCATTTTGTGCAGGAGCCATTTGAGTCCTACTATATGTCAGATATTGAAGCTGGATTGGGTTTGAAACGGAAACACTTGATAGCCATTTCTCTATTAGTTGGAAATGACTATGATTCAGGTGGTGTTTTTGGGATTGGTGTGGATAATGCTCTTCGCATTGTCCATGAATTTTCTGAAGATGAGATACTCCAAAGGTACAAATCCACACTCTTTTTTGCTACAATGGTTACTGGCCATAATTGTAATAGGTTGAGATATTTTGCATGTAGACTACAGGACATAGGACAAGGATTGAGACCTGCACTTTTTGGTAGGATCAAATCTGAGGATGCTGGTGAAGAATCTAGCTCAGAGATGAAAAAAAGATCTCCTCACTGTTCTCGTTGTGGACACCCGGGCAGCAAGAGAACTCATTTTAAATCCTCTTGTGAGCATTGTAGTTGTGATAGTGGTTGCGTTAAAAAACCATTAGAGTTTAGATGTGAATGCTCCTTTTGTTTAAAGGATCGAGATTTGAAGGAACAGAAGAAAACCGAGAATTGGTGGGTCAAAATCTGCGATAAGATTGCTCTATGGCCAGAATTTCCCAACAGAAAGATTATTGAACTGTATCTATCCGATAGTTTCGCAGGTAAGAAATGACTTGGACAACTTCATGTCAGCATTACATGATTATTGTTGTGAATCCTAATCTTTGATATACTTGTGAAGCAGAAGATGATATCCCTTCAATGTCTTGGAGAAGTCCTGATACTGAAATGCTAGTGGATTTCATTGTTTTCAAACTGCATTGGGAGCCTTCTTATGTTAGAAAAATGTTGCTTCCAATGTTGTCAACCATTTATCTAAGAGAAAGAGCAAGAAACAACACGGGAAAGCCATTGTTAAACGACCAATACGAATTTCATTCAATCAAGTGCATAAAAACCAGATATGGGCATCAGTCATTTGTGATAAGATGGAGAAAACCCATATCTACAACTCAAAACAAGGCAGAAAAATCGATTGTTGTATTGGAAGAAGAAGAAGAAGTGATGGAAGATGAGGAATCTGTTGATCTGTTAGATGGGTTAAATGAGCCACAAGTGCAAGATGATAATGGTGACTGCTTCTTACTAACTAATGAATGCATAGGACTTGTTCAGTCTGCTTTCCCTAATGAGACAGAGCGTTTCCTGCATGAGAAGGTAAATGAATTGTACTGGTGTTTTTGTCCCCTTGTGAATCAGTTGGTTTATTGTTTATGTTAAACTGTTCAGAAACTGAAAGAGTCGAAAAAGAAGAATGTTAATGAAGAGACAGCATCCCCAAGATCAACAACAATGGGTGTACAAAGAAGTATTACAGATTTCTACCGCTCAACGAAAGGAGCAACAGTTGAATGTATAGACACAGGAGGAAGCTCTTCTGAAAAGAAGAGACAAACAACTTCTTCAAGTAGTAGTAGCCTTTCAAAATCTGTAAGGCGTCGTCTTTTGTTTGGATAGAGCATTTTATTAGTTCTTTGTAAACACAATTTTTGGCCTGTATAAAAGGAACTTTAACTGCTCTTCTCTGTTGCCTTTTTGATCGTCTTTGTTCTTTTGTTAACTGTGTCATTTTGTAAAATAATGATAAAAAATGGTGCTGCCCAGGATCGAACTGGAGACCTTTTGCGTGTAAGGCAAACGTGATAACCACTACACCACAGCACCTTATGCTTCCTCTTAGATTAGTATTAAACAGAACCCAGTGGGCATGCCAAAATGTTATTAAGGGTGGTAATCGGTAACAGAGTGAGCAAAGGTTGGTTGGGTCTTATCGGGAACTAAAGTATGAGTCTGGTAATAACATCAACGTCAATCATCAATAGCAATTCTCTCTCGCCGTCTCGATCGTTTACGTCATGGATACACAACGGAGACAATTCACCCTCACTCTTGTTGTTGAGTGAAGTCTCTGCCACATTCACACGGCGGAGCTCGAAAATCTTCCTCAAAAGGGTGTCATGCGCCAAGAGCTCAGATGATTACCATTCAACCGTCAAATCTCTCAATTCCCGAGGCCGTTTTCCCAGAAAATCTCTTGGCCAGGTTCTCTTCCTCTCTGCTCCATTCATACACACATACATTTGTAAGTGAAGTTAACTACTTGGTTGAGACAATTAGTCGAACACCTTATGCCCATGTTTGGCTAAGAAAGTCTGCTTGTGTCACAGCATTACATGCTGAATTCGGATATCAATGATCAACTAGTGGCTGCGGCTAATGTGAAGGAAGGAGACTTTGTGTTAGAGATTGGTCCTGGGACTGGCTCTTTAACCAATGTTCTTCTCAATTTAGGTGCTACAGTTCTTGCTATCGAAAAGGTTTTGCTACATTTCCACACCCCATTAGTTGATGCACCCCTCTGTTTGTTTCTCATTATCCTAATTGAATCTTTAGGATCCTCATATGGTGGCTTTGGTGAAAGAAAGATTTGCAGGTTCTCACAATTTCCAGGTATTCAACAACTTGTGTGGTTTCTTTCTGATGCTTTTGATCCAGGATTATCAGATGGGTACTTGTTTAGGTTTTGGAAGAGGATTTTGTCAAGTGTCACATCCGTTCTCACATGCTCTCTGTTGTAGAAAGCAGAAGTTCATCTGATCCAGATTTTGCTCTTGCAAAGGTGACAATGTTTACTCTACTGGTTGCTTTGCTCTATATCTTTGTCTGAATCCTCTAAACCTGATCTTAGTTAGTTTTTTAATGCAGGTTGTATCCAACTTACCTTTCAATATAAGCACTGATGTTGTCAAGCTTCTACTTCCTATGGGTGACATCTTCTCTGAAGTTGTTCTCTTACTTCAGGTAAAGCTGAAACTGTCATTCTCGCTTTTAAGGATTATACTAAATCCTATGCTCATTGTGACAAGTTTATGGCTAATCTTAGGATGAGGCAGCTTTGCGATTGGTTGAGCCAGCATTGCGAACATCTGAATACCGACCCATCAACATTTTAATCAACTTCTATTCAGGTACTTCTTCCATGACCGCCATTATAACGCTTCAAATGTTGCTTTTGCTAAGAAACTGTAACTTTGTTTCTTTCAAGAACCTGAATACAATTTCAGAGTACCTAGAGAAAACTTCTTCCCTCAGCCCAAGGTAAAATTCACAGTTTTGATGCTCCAAACTTTTTCATCACAATACAATATCGCTACATTACAAATATATATATAGCAGCTTCTCATATTGTGGTCCTTGTAGGTTGATGCTGCTGTTGTAACATTCAAGCTGAAGCATCCGAGGGACTATCCTGATGTTTCCTCCACCAAAAGTTTCTTCTCTTTGGTAAGCTAGAACTCCTCTTCAGTATATTTCTTTGTAACATGAGAATATCTGAATCAAAATTCCACACAACAGGTGAATTCTGCATTCAATGGGAAGAGAAAAATGTTGAGAAAGTCCCTTCAGCACATATCATCATCTCCTGAGATTGAAAAAGCTCTTGGAGTTGCAGGACTTCCAGTCACTGTGAGTAATTTGTATGATGACTTAAATGGTTATTACATGAATCTCATATTTTGAAGATATCCATTTTTGATAATTAACATGTTATGGAAGTTGTCTGCAATTGATTACTCAAAACCTTCACTCACATCTTGTGTCACAGTCAAGGCCTGAGGAGCTTACCTTGAGTGACTTTGTCAAGTTGCATAATGTAATCGCCAGAGAGTAGAACCGATGAGAAGGATCATCAATGTTTGTCAGCTTTCGAAGTTCACACAAAGCCACCTGAAAACAAAACAGCAAGAGGAAGACGCCACTCGATGCAGATGAAACTAAATTAGTCCAAAAAGGAGAAGCTGACATACGTAATCAGGAATCAGGAAGTAAGTAGAAGATAGAGCCAATCTTGTTCTTGAAGGGTAATTACTGTCTTTGTAATGTAAATTGTTGATATTATAATCCCAAAATGAGTCTTTACAATCACAAAAAGGTTAACCTTTTACCATATAACTTACAGTCTATTTTACACTAAGATCATCCATAGATTTTTTTTTACACTATTCATTATTTGAAAGAAACATAAAAGACCAAAATAAAAAGTTATAATTTTGATATGGGTTTGCCGTAGCCTCTAAACCAAAACATTGGCAGATAATATAGTCGCCGTTACATAACCATCGTGACTAGTGAAAAGCTCCGGTGGAGGAGAAAAACTATATTGGTGAACATAAAATAATATACAAGGGGACAAAAACTTTTAATGAAAATGGGTCAAGAAAAATTGGGGGTTCAACAAAAAAACATATATTCTATCAACCATCAGCGTATAGATCAAAATTTATGATTTTTACCGTAGCTGATAATTAACAACTTTTAACTCATTGTAGTTGTTGTAGAGACTATAAAATCATACTAAAAGAATTTTATATTTTGTCAAACTGGAAAAAAATCATAGACTATAACCCACTAATTCAAAAATTTTAGT